>JACXGM010001225.1:24200-36410 GCA_016801145.1 Umbra pygmaea
GTGTGTGTGTGTGTGTGTGTGTGTGTGTGTGTGTGTGTGTGTGTGTGTGTGTGTGTGTGAGTGTGAGTGTGTGTGTGGGTGGTTGTGTGGGTGTGCGCGTGCGTGCATCTGACTGTGTCCTGTTTCTGTCTTATGGATTTCACAATACTTGACTATGGTTTTCTTAGTCACATCCTCTAAATACCGTCTTTGAATCTCAGCCAAGCCCAGAGATGCAGAGAGCAGAGCTCACACACACAGAGACCAGCAGGAAGCTTATGAGCTACATCATTAATCGTCCTATTCTGCATGTGATAACCAGTTCCATATATACGAACCTCTCCCTCCACTAAAACGTCCCTGACACCCTGATACTCTTCACCCAGTGTTGGGAAGAGAGAATGCACCCACGTTCTGCTGTCCCACATCCACCCAGTGTAGGCAGTGATTCTACTGTATGTTCAACCCAGCACGCTGTCCTTCAGTGGCTTCCTGTGGCCCCTCCCCCACATCACCTGGCCCCTCCCCCATCTCCATCATCATATTACCCCATCCCTCACCCCTCGGCATCAGTCACAGGGTGCTTAGAAACCTGGTTGCCATGCCTACTTTAGCAGGGCTGGGTAACCGAGTGATCGGATGTCATCAAAGCATGCGCCTGAGATGGCGTCCCATTTAGGAATGTCATGCACTTTTTCATTGAGGTCTATTAAAAACTGTGCACTATTTACTATTAGTGCACTATTCGCCTCAGGGGTGGGGTGGCATTTTTGTATGGAATCTGTCTCTACATAACCAGCATAAAAAGGTCCTGTCGGCTGCACATTAATTAAATGGGTTTTCAATCACTGAGACAATGTTCCCTGGTCTCTATAATAGCCTAAAATGTCACATGGTCTGTGATATGTCCATATTCTTATTTACATGAGTCATTTATCAGATGCTTTAACCCAAACAAATTTACCATAGAGAGTTGATACTTTTTCATACCGGCTCCCTGTGGGAATCAAACACACAACCTGACTCTGGTGATGGCTCTTTGGTTAGGGAGTCAGACTTTTTGACAGTTCGATTCCCGACCTTTCCAAATGGTGTTGTGTCCTTGAGCAAGGCATTTTACATTACTCCAGGGGGATGTCCCTGTATTCACTGTAAGTCACTAAATGACAAAAATGAAAAATGTAAATTTAACAACTCTGACTTTGCAAGTCACATGTTTTTACAAACTTACCTGCCCGGGACTATTGTGCAATTGTAGACTAGATTACTAATATTATGTAAAGTCCTAACTTGAGATAATTACAATTAAGGTCAGAAAGGGTATGAATGGCCTAGGTAGGTCCACAGATGGAAGGTGCTACCTCCAGTGCACATGAACTGCTGCAGCCTGGGTTTGAATCCAACCTTTCAGCAAAAACTGTCCTCTGTATTTTATCACTGCCTTGTACCATAAAGAATGCATGCCAGAAAATGTCAATATAACCCCAAACCCCTAGGCTACCTGGCATATATGGTCCTTAGATGTGTTCTTCATACACAGTTGCTTTCAAAATGATTACATAACAGGTTTATTGTAATTTATTTTACAGATTGTCAACTGTTTGCAATGAACAGATCAAACAAAAGTGATTGAAATAGCTCAACATAATGAATGCTTCAAGTGGTTTCTCCAAATTCAACTTCAAATGCAACTGATTATGACACCTCCAGTCTCAAAATAATTCAACCCCTTCATGGCAAGCATCTTTAGTACTTAGTAGAGCACCCTTTTGCTGTTATGACCTGCTGCAAATGAGATGCATAGCCAGACACCAGCCTCTGGCAGCGTTCCTGAGGAATCTTAGCACATTCCTCATGAACACTGTCCTCCAGTTCTGTAATATTGTTTGGTTTGCATGCTGCAACTGCTTTCAAACCCACCAGAGATTTTCTCTGAGGTTCAAGTCAGGTGACTAGGATGGCAACTGTAGAATCTTACAGGACTTCTGCATCCAAGCCTTGTGGAATTTAAGGTATGCTTGGGATCATTGAGTTCCAATGATGCCCAAGCTTCAGCTTCCTCACAGACTGGCATGACATTTTATCCAATTTTTTTTGATACTTCAATAAATCCATCTTGCCTTTTACATGCTGCAGGTTTCCTGTGCCAGAGGATTCAAAGCAGCCCCAGAGCATCACCAAGCCACCACGATGCTTGTTTGTGAGTGTTCTTCTCAGCGTATGCTTCATTGTTCTTCCTCCAGACATAGTTTAACCATCATTCCCTTAACTTTGAACTTGTAAACTATGCTTCCAATGGTGTCTCTGGGAACAAACCCCTATCCAGTTCAGGTATTTCATGAGTTTCAGCTTATTCACACCTGGTGCAACTAACGAAGCCCTTGATTAATTTCATCAGGTGTGCATGAGACAACACCTATTTTGCATATTTGTGCTGCTGTTGTGAGGGATTCTTTTCAGGGGGTTTGATAATTTTGAGACAGAAGAAATTTCAGTTGAATTTGGGGAAACCACTTGATGCATTTATTGAGCTATTTAGTTGCTTTTCATTAGCATTCAGTGGCTTTTGTTTAATTTGTTCATTGGAAACAGCTGAAAGTCTGTATATTTTCACAATAAACACAATTTGCAATGGGGGTTGAATAATTTTGATTCCAACTCTATGCCTACAGTTGATATGTCTCAAATAGTTTCTTAGATTTTGCTTAAAATCTTTCTTTGGGAGTTTTGTTTTAACATGTCTCAGCTGTCATCTACACTCTATTAACTGAAGGCAGATATGATGTGATTTATTTGACTTCATGGAGAAGGTGGAGCTGTCATTTCAAATGGTCTGAATGAGGCCAAGGTTACTTCTAGTTTCTACCCCATCCTCAACCAATAACATTTATTTCGACCAAGACACGTTTCTGTAAAACATCTTTCCTTTAGCTGGTTCTTAATTCTTGAAGGCTTTCAATGTATTGTTGTTATGATCTAGACCTATAAACTCATTAACCCAGTTACACAATTCTAACACAAGTGTCTGTCAAACTTAACAAGAGCAATTTGAATGCAAATGTTGTCAACATTGTAGACAGAGCAACACAGCAGGCTACATCCATCTTTGTTAAGAACACAGTGGCTCGTCCGTATCGGTCACCCCCTCAGCAGAGTTTCAATGCACAGCTGCCTAGAGTCACTGAAAAAACCCAGTGGCAAATGACAGGAGAGTGTGAGCACCTGAAATTAACGATGAGTCAAAAAATTGAATGGCAGGCTGCCAGACCGTCTGGATGGAGGTAGAAAAAGATGAAGGGGAGAAGAATATAAACTATTTTGGCTGTGCCAACTGTACCTGCCTCCCCGGCAGGACTCACTGGGTGAAGAGGAACAGGGAAAGCAGACACACACACAGAGGCTAGGCTAACAAAATAGTTTTTATGTAAGTCTTAGTAATAGTATTCAGAGCAGACATCAAATCCTGAAAGAGTCGAAGTAGAGGTTGACTGCTGACAGAATGAACTAAGATAAAGCTCCATTCCTGCTGTCAACAATCTCAACCTTAGTTTGTGTTGGATCTTGGATGTCTCACAGAAGTC
Organism: Umbra pygmaea; assembly: GCA_016801145.1. Classification (NCBI taxonomy): domain Eukaryota; kingdom Metazoa; phylum Chordata; class Actinopteri; order Esociformes; family Umbridae; genus Umbra; species Umbra pygmaea. The sequence goes on from JACXGM010001225.1 coordinate 27,761, forward strand.
CCTAACTTTATTGGTCACTGCACCCCAGGCCACGTTTCCATCCATCCAAACACCAGTGAGTCAACAGGACGTCCCTGAAACGTAAGGAGCTTTAGTCATGGTCCCCTGAGCTTTCTCAGGACATTTTCTTTTTGCACAGAGTACTCACTCATGTGCAACGGACCATTACGCCAGTGTGCATCCAAAATGTCTGCCGATGTACTATTTAGTGCACTACTTTGACCAGAGCCCATAACGATCTGATAAAATGTAGCACACTAAATAGTGAATGAGGTATCATTTGGGCTGCAGACTTTTTCTTCCTTGCTGTTTAACCCCTGTGAATAGGCCCAGTTAGCTTTGCGGAAGCAGGCTGACCACTCGGCTCATGTTTAGATTTACTTCACTGTGAAGTGGTCGCCAGGTTATGTGCAGGTATCCACAAGTTTCTCAAAAGCTACCTATTTAGATTTCAGACAGGTCAGAATTCAGATAAACAGAAAAATCACATTTTATACATTATATTACTATGGATCTGATATCTGAAATCCAGATAGATTCATTTAAAATAATTGATACCGTGGGAACAATCATAGAAATATGACTCTAAATAGGCTGATATGTAACAGCCTGTGGGTATGACAGTAGTTTTTGATACTGCAGACTTTGAATGCCCAAACCATTGATGCCAGATATTACATAACCCTGCCCGGTGTGAAGTTCTTTGTACACAACATCTGTGTGTGATGGTGAGGATGGGTGTGATGATCGCCAGTGTTCTTTTGAAAAGATCCCATTCTAGAAGACTTGATTCCATGCTGTTGGGTGGTCTGGGTACAGTACTGTGATTGATGACACTTTGGGAAACTGTGTCTGTCTGAGTTTGACGCTGTCTGCCTGCCAGACTGCCACCCAGCCACGACATTCATCTGTCCTCTGGACCGTCTGCTGTCTGGGCACATTTTGTTTGTGTGCGTGTGTCTGACAATGATATCATTTCTATATTATGTGTTACATCCTCTTCAATCTTTTCTTATTGCTCAGAGAGAAAACCTTCATTCAACTGGGGTCAATTGGAGTAGAGGAGTAGCTAACAAGGTTACATGAGGTAATTTTGGTTCTGAATATTTTCTGTAAAACCCACCCAATCAAATAACTTTATTTTGTTTATTGACGTTTTTAGGTCTCAAATTCCCTACCCGACTACAGCTGCTACTCTATAAGGTCTGGTTTCAATGACAGAATGTTTTGTGTTAAGACCCAAGAAAGACAAGGAAATAGACTAAGTGGCAAACATTACTGATTCTCTGATTGGATGCTGTCAGAGAGCAAATGACTGTCATTTTTTTAATTCCCCTGAGATTGGCTAGATGTTTTTCCTCTTGGTGAATTCGATTTGTTCCAGGGCTGTGAGTTATGATATCCTCAGCATTCTGGTCCGGCAGTAACGAGGCTGTTTGTAAAGAGAGAAACAGACAGAGTGCTCAACTGACAGTAGGATGGTTGATGGAGACACAAACATGTCATGTCATGCTGGACTCCTAAGCTTGTTTTGCGTAGCTATGATTTCCAGGCTTGGTTGCTTGTCTCTTAGATGCTTGTGTTTGTTTTGTATTTGTTACTAGATTAAAATGATGCCCCATTGCCACCTATTACTACATTGGAGCCTAATATACAGCATTGGAATTAACAACTAAGACTGCCCAATGTCTTTTGTGTCATATGAAACAAATGGCCTCTGTATTGGATGTCTTGCGGTTTGTTGAAAAACGTGTACAATGGTCTATGCTTAATTTGTGCTGAGAAAAAATATAGACTTTGGACAATTTTTCTCTTCACGGATTCTGGAGGAGTATGTTTCTGTTTGTAGAAACGCAATTTGCTCTAGTTCTGTTGATTCTGTTTTAACTCCGTTCATTTACTGTGTCATTATGTCATGCCAGACCAGCAACATAGATTGGGTTGGCTGTTGGCAATTGGTAGATGGTGACCTTTGTCAGTGTTGGGGAAGCTACTTTGAGTATTATGTTATTATTGAAAAGTTCACGACTACTCTACATCCAAACATCTCCAAATGGTCTTAGTATGTAAATCTGCAAATCATAGAATACAAATCAGAAGAAGAGATCACTTCAGTGTCATGTAATAGCAGAAGGTGTAATTTAGCCTTTACTTTCAACACAAGCTTCTGCAAAATTGAATTAGATTACTGTAGTTCTCTTCTCCCCCACACTGACCTTTCGTCAGGCACAGCATGTTGCAAATCTCTGCGTCTCAATGTAGCCCACTCCATATCTTCGTGGTACAAGGATGGTGAAATAATGAGAGCTAAAACACAACAATACACATTTGATTGAACTGATCATGAGTGAACTTTCTTGGAACACATTTCCAATGCGTGGCTTCTAACCGACCACCTCAGCCTTTCAACAACATAAGACAAACGATACCTGTTAGTATGCTGTTGCCGTGACTACCAGCTGTCATTTTGTTCTCCGGGGGTATGATCTGATGTGTCTGTTTTAGTACGTACTGTACATCAGTGGGCAAGGTAACTGGATGTATGAAAGGCAACAATGTGACCTTGACATTCTGAATGTGTAGGCTTCTCAACCTCATGTATATTCTGTATGGATGACATATATAACAATGTATGTGAATAATAATAACAATAATTAGAACATATTTACCATATAAAGAGCTTTTGAATAGAGAAACTCAAATCAAGAATAAACAGAATCTAGCAATCTAAAGCCGTGGGTTTTCCAACCCCCTCCTAGTTTGATACCATTTAAATTTTGGTTTTCACACAAACAGGCACACCTGATTCAATTAGCCAAGTAATCATTAGGTTCTTGACTAATTGAGCTATCTTGAAAAAAAGGATTGGGAGTTGTTCTAAGCTGCTGCCTCCAGTGAACATAATACCACTGCAGCATATGTTCGATTACAGCCTAATGCTATTTCAGCAATCTGTTTTTCTCACATTCTGTTCTTTAACATTAAAATGACCAGAAATATATTACAAAAATATAACTGAGGCAAATGTGTTTCCACTTTTAGCACAAAATATTTGTAGAAAATACACCATAATGGTTGGAAAAGTCTTTAAACTATTTTTATTTTATTAATTTTTTGTGATTTTTTATCCAGATTTTCCTCCCTTCCCAATTCCCTCTCTAATCCTGCCTTGACGGCAGCTCTGCAACTCCTTGTACAGATTTGTGGGATGACGAAGGGCACGCACATTGTTCATCCAAACACGTCACCCAACTCGCTGATTCTTTTCACCCTACACAGAAGCCTTTATCAGATCATGCACAGTATGATTACGTTCACCGACTATACTTTCCGCTGTTCAATTCACAGGCGCCCGATCTGAACACAAGGAGTCTCTGAATTATCTAGCCAAAATCCAGGACAGCGCTATGTCAATTTTGCGCTGCCTTGTGCAGGGGGCCCAAGGAAAGTCAGATAACCCGTGGTCGGGCTTAAACCCTAGACCGTCGCAACGTAAACTGTCCTGCAATGCAGCAACTTAGCCCAGTATGCCAGACGGACCCCCCGACTTTCAAAATATTTTTAACCGTTTGTCTGCATTGTGTAAGCCCTGGATTTATTTCTTGACATGTGATCTCACTTAGGAAACACAAGAAGTGTCCTGACAAACCTTGTGATAACAAGCAGTGATTCATGGTCTGCACACTCCACAAGCAAACTCTGGAACGTGCAGAAATTCCAAGTCTATAAAACAGATGGTTTACACTTTCATGGGCAGTTGGTCTTACTGTGAACGTGTGACAGTGTCACGGTAGCGTCATGTTTGTCTCATCCTGCCGTCTCTCACTTTCTCTCTGATGAACTCATCCTCCCTAATTCATTTCTCATCCCTTTCTCCATGTGCTTCCTTTGTCCAGGCGCAGTGGAGAACGATGGAGCGCTCATGGCCGTTCACAGTTTTCATCCTTCCCTTACTCCGCTCTCTCTTTCCGTCTCTCTCTGTCTCCTGAATCCCTGTTCTATCACTGAGTAACTTTGTGGGAAGGAGGAAAGTGAGGGTGATGACAGTGAGAGACGGAGGACTGTTGTGACTCCTGTCTCGGTCATTTTGATGGATGACAAACACACGCACCAGCTTCCAGCCAACACTTCACATTAACAATTGAAAAAGCCAGAGAACATCTGAAATCTCTACCAAGCTCTCCCAGAGAGGCTTTTTCCTTGTTATTTTACCTGAGTGTTTGAATGCATATACCCACTCTTACACACATTTATTTTTCTGTCCTTGTGGGGAAAACCACAAATTGTTCATCCTTATCTGTATGGCTAAGGCAATTTCTAACCTTAACCTAAACCTGAGCTTAACCTTTTTGTGTCTTGCTGATTATTTGGATGAATCTTGATTTAGCGAAGGCAGCAACATGAAGATGGAACACAACCTATGATAAATATCACCAGTAATTATTATTATATTAGCATAGCTTTTTACATTTCCCTGTGTGTTGGTCACCACATTCAATTAGCTCCAGGCTCATGTCAGCTACAGTAGCTACAATATTGGACCCATGAACATATTAATGACCATCTTTTGGAGCTTCCACTAAAGCAACATTTTTTATTCATTTGACGTGTTTTGAGGTGTTTGTGATGCACACTTTTTTAAGATGACTACTTCTAGTGTAGCATAACCTGGTGGAAGAGTGTACACTAAACATAACTCCTCAACTATAAATCCCAGTGAGTACTGGCTAATATACCGTGTGCAGAACTGACCACACACTCTAGTAAGTAGAGAGAAACAGGGCCAGTGTCTGACTTCACTTAATGAAAAATACACAAAATGTCTTGGTTATTAACCAACTCAGCATTTCAACTCGCCCCCTGGAGGCAAGCTCTGCTGTTGACTCATGTAGTCACTTTGACAGTCAACCATTCCATATTTATGTGGCCTTTACATTCAGTACAATGCCATTGTAGATTAATTAGCTAGACATGAATTGAATGGTCACACAGTTCGCTTCCTAAATTACCCCCTATTCCCTATATAGTGCACACAAGTGCCTTGGTCAGAAGTGTTGGTCAGAATATGTAATTTGTAGGGGGATGTTTGAGGAACAACAGTTGTCTTATATAATAACTCATGTAAAGTGTATAACAGTCCATTTTACAGTGTAGTTAAATGTGTCCTTTATTACTTCATGAAGACAGTCACAGGCCCGAGTTGTTGTTTGACCCAGAAGAATGTTCTGTTAAAATGTTTAGTTAAAAAATATTTTTAGGGGGTATTTTTTATTGACAGGACAGGAGGAAGCAGAAGCTAGGGAGACGGGTATGTAGGGGGAGACAGAGAGGAAGGGCACACTGAGTGTGCATGTGTGTGCACATATGTGTGTGCATGTATTTGTTTATGGTGTGTTTGGTGTATGTGTGTGCATGTATTTGTGTATGGTGTGTTTAGTGTACGGTATGTGTGTGCATGTATTTGTGTATGGTGTGTTTAGTGTATGTGTGTGCACGTATTCCTGTATGGTGTGTTTAGTGTATGTGTGTGCACGTATTTGTGTATGGTGTGTCTGAGAGGAAGAGAGAGGAGCGGAAGTGTAACAAACTTAATATCCTGGGTCTAGCAGACGCTTCGCTCAGGTACAGTACATTTTGTTTGTCTTGATGAATTTGATATTGGCTTTGCCCTCCCTCCTTCACCACCACACACACAAACATTTTTACATTGAGCTGATGCTCATACATCCTGAGAAACTTGTATACCCAATGATGGCATGCATTACAGTGCCTATACTTTTTTTGTTTCCCCATTTTCCTCTCCCAATTCCTACTAACCCTGCCTTGTCGGCAGCTCCGCAACTCCTTGTACAGATCTGTGGTATGGCAAGAGGCGAGCACATGATTCATCCACCCACATGTCGCCAAGCCACTGAGTCTTTTTGCACTGCTCATCCAACCCAGAAGCTTTTAGTTAGCTTATGTATGGCATGATTACGCTCACCAATTATACTTCTGCAATTAAATTAACAGGCGTCTGACCTGCACACAAGGAGTAGCCCAAGAGCGACAGGGCAGTATAGATAATCAGACTTTTCTAACCCAAATACCAGGCAGCACAATGTCAATTTGTGCTGCCTCATTCTGAAGGTCCGGGGAAGCCGGAGAACCCATATTTGGACTCGAACCACTGACTATCATGATGTAGACTGTCCTGCAATGCAGCAACACTACGCCATGCAGACACCATAGTACCTATAATTAACATTGTATTATAAATGCAGGGGAGAGGATAGGGTACTTATTAGCTAATTGGAAACTAGGGATGCATATGTGACCATGATAGTGTTTAGGGTATAAGCCAGGACACCAGGGTTAACACTCCTAGTCTTACCATAACCACCATCATATCTTTTGTAACCACAGAGAGTCAGGACACTTTATCTCAGCACAGTATCACAGGATTTTGTGAGATATATCCAAATTGCGTATTATAAAAATCGTGACATGTAGACGAAAAATCTAAAGTTTTCGTTTAGAGGACACGGTTTTGATAAGATGTTTGATGAACGCATGTGATTGGCAGTGTTGGGTAAAGATACTTTTACAATAACTTTTCACTTACTTGTTGAGTTTACAAGTTTTCGGAAGTCCCTAATTAATACAAAATGATCAGGTAAATGGAGTTCATATCTTAACAGTGAAATATAAAACAAATAGAAAGAGTAAAGAAAATATCAATCATGGTCACCAGTAAGATGCCTAACCTTAACCCTTATGCAGCATGTATTACATGAGTCTGCTGCTTCAATGCATTAAAAAAAATTGTGTCATACACACATTTATTTTGTGTAAAAAAATGACTTTTGTGTGGATGTCACAAATTTCTGAAAGCCAATTTCACAAAAACCTGTGATGTTGTGTTGGTTAAACTAAAGACAGCTCTCTATGAAGGGCAGTGTCCCCTTCACTGCCCTGGGGCACTGACATTTTATATTTAGACAAGAGAAAATAGTGCCTTCTAGGGTCTTCTATCAACAAACCGAGCAGCACGGACCCTGCTTAGCTTTAGAGGCAAGCCAGCAGTGGGAAACAGGGCATTTTGCTGTTGACTTACACACGGTAAACAAAAAAATCCTGTAAATTCTTTAAGGTACTTTAGTTGCCATGGGGACTTTGTATCCACCAGCAACAACAGAGATCATGTAGCGAGGGTTGGTGGATGAGAGAGGGATGGTGGATTTATTTTTCTATTTTTTATTTAACCTTTATGTAACCAGGCAAGCACGTTGAGAACAGTTTTTTTATTATTTCAAACAGTGACCTGGCCAAGATAAAAAAGAAGAGGTGCAAAAGACAAAGTTTCACATGAATTATACAACAATGAAGTACAGAATAAAAATGATGAAAAACAGGAATACAGTGTGCAGATCTTTGAGAATATAAAGAAGGTATAATAAAATATAAAGAATATAAAGAAGGTATAATAAAAAAGGTACAATTTGTACAGGTAGTGCAACAAATGTCTGCATATAGAGGTAGATAATTCATAAGTAAAGTGGCGTGGCATTATACTGTACAGTCAGTGCAAAATAGGGTCTGAGCCAGGGGTAGATTTATCAGAATACAAAGTGGCAGTGCAGAAATAACACTAGCGTAGGTGGCATAATGACCAAGGCTGTTGGAAATGGAGTTTGCAAAACATACAACAACAGCTGTTCATGTGAGAGTGAGCAAAATGCATTTACGGCCAAAGAGAGCAGGTGGAGTCAACATGTACAATAATTTGTCAGTAGATTTGATAGTAATACTTTAAAGGTAAAAAGAGGGGCAGTAGACTCAAGCTATAAGGATTTTTGCAGTAAATTCCCATCATTAGCAGAGAACTAAAGGAGAGATGGCCGAAGGAGGTGCAGGCTTTGTGGCAACCAGAGAGATATACCTGCTTGAACGCAGATTAAGAGAGGGTGATGCTCTGCAGATAAATGATTTTAGGTAAGGTGGGGTTTTGCCTAGTAGGCACTTGTAAATAAGATGATACCAGTGTGTTTGTCGCCGAGTGTGTAGCGAGGGCTATCTGATTATTTATAGAGTTTGCAGTGATGGATGTTATATGGAGCACTGGTGACAAAATAGATGGTGCTGTAGTATACTGCATCTACAGTGTAATTTCCTAGTTTGAGGCAGATCTGTAAATTACATCACCAAACTCTAGTATTGAGAGGATGATGATTTTCACAAGGGCACGTTTAGCAGGAAGAGTGAAGGACAATTTGTTATGGAATAGGAAGCAATCCTGAATTTAATTTTGGAATGGAGCTGGTTGATGTGGGGCTGGATGGAGAGTTTATAACCTTACCCCGCTAAATAAAAAATCTGTTTGGAAAGATTCTCCAACTGCTGGATCTTTTTCTTTTTACTATATTGTAAAAGTGTCCTTGAAGATGAAAATGAAGTGATGGACAACAAAAGATAAAACAGACTTTAAAGGAAGAAAAGCAGGTAGTACATCGCATGAAGTGGCAGGCTTATTAGAACATCTTTCAGGAGCTCTTGGAAGTGTCTGTTTAGAGACTGAATAGCAGAGTTGATTTTAATTGATTTTAGTCTTTCAGTACAACAAGGATGCTGGTGTCTTTATGCTTCCTTAAAGTGGGCTTAAAGTTTTTAA
>JACXGM010001225.1:46568-57567 GCA_016801145.1 Umbra pygmaea
GAGACAGAGAGGAAGGGTACTGACTGAGACAGAGAGGAAGGGTACTGACTGAGACAGAGAGGAAGGGTACTGACTGAGACAGAGAGGAAGGGTACTGACTGAGACAGAGAGGAAGGGCACTGACTGAGACAGAGAGGAAGGGCACTGACTGAGACAGAGAGGAAGGGTACTGACTGAGACAGAGAGGAAGGGTACTGACTGAGACAGAGAGGAAGGGTACTGACTGAGACAGAGAGGAAGGGCACTGACTGAGGCCAAGTCGGGATTCAAACCCTCATAGCCGATGGCATGTGTGGTACAGATTCAGGAGCTTAGACTGCTACACAAATGTCTGGCATGAATATAGCTTAGGTTATTCAACCAAGGGTGCCAATATTATTGTAGGCCACTGTATCACAAATCTGGATGGGGAGACAGTGTTCATGGTTAAAACAAAGCATTGGAAGCTTACTCTCGTGATTCACAAACTGTCTCGACTACTGTACTACCTACAACATTTTGCTTTGCCTGGACAACTTGGCCTTTACTCTGTCTGTTGCCCGGCTACGTTGTGTTCTTCAATTCTTTTCCTTCTGTTCGTTTCATCTGAGCCTTTCAGATCATTCTCTTTCACACATTCCTACAGTATGTTTTCCAGGACCTCCGCGACACTCTGTTGAAGCCAACAGACAAGTCATGTTGTCATTGTTGGCAACAAACAGCATTTTGGGATTGCAGAGCCTTGTCGTTTTTCACATTGTGTTATCTGTGATGGCTATTTCAATATTTTTCTGGGCATGTCTTTTTCTAGTGTGGTTGACACCACCAGTTCTTAGCTGGGTAATCACACAGTTCACACCAGCCAAACTATTAATTCACCTCCCCTGTAGTGCCTAAACTAGCTGTCAAGACTATTGTCATTGTTTGTGCCATGTTTCAATTAAATGTACTAACTAATTATTTCAGAACCTGCTAGTGTGTGTTTGTGATGGCTCCAAGAGACATGGAAAACTTGAAGCAAAAGAGATCCACAATGATGCCATTTCCTGGCCCAAGCGTTTAGGTAGTTGTGCATGGTGTTAGGAGTGGGTTTGTTTTTTAGGTAAATTTAGACGTAAACATTTGGTTATTAAGGTTATGTTTAGCGTAAGTGTAAGGTTATGTTCAGGGCTATGGAGTATTTCTGGGTCGGGGTTCGGTATCAGCTCCCTACAAGTATAGAAAGACACGTGTGTTAGAGATTATTTTTGCATAGCTGTGTCTCCATTATTGTGTGCGCACTACTGCCTGTGCCTTTGATCATGTTTGCTTTGCTCCGTCCTCCATTCTTCCACCTGAAAGAGATTAATCCATAGCTGCCAAAACAACATGTGGAAGGGCATGTTTAATGCATTCCGGTGGGTCTGTGGTAAATAATGAAGGTGGCATGCCTTGTTACAGTAACACATCTAACAAACTGATATGATTAGGACATCCCTGGTGGGGGGGGGGGGGCAATGTCTCTGGAACATGAGTAATGAATGACCTGAGTGTGCATTCTGTATATGGGTTTGTGTTCATTGTACATACATGCTATGGTATGCTGCAACCGTACATCTACTTCAATTACGTTGCTCCGGTACATTTCGTTTAGCGGATTTATGCAAGAACATTCCATACATTCCATAGCGTTCGAAATTATATTGCAACATTCACAGTTAAGGTTAGGTAGGAGGACACTAACGGTTAAGGTTAGGCATGAGGTTATTAACGGTTAAGGTTAGATATGACGTTACTGAGGTTAAGGTTAGAATTAAGGTTAGGGTTAACATTACAAAAACCGACAATCGCTTGTCTGCATGACGCAACCAATGTAGAACAAAACACACACAAGGTGCAGGTCTGTATTTGAACTCGCGAACACTGGCATGCAAGTTGCGTATATGCCCATCCACCATCCCCGACCTCCACCTTAGCAAAAACTATTCTATTTACATGCTACGTCATGATCTACTAATGTTCATATTTAACGTTATTCGAGTGTTCAATTTAGTTCCCTACAAATGTAATTGACCCTCTCATACGTTCATATTTGACATATTTCGGTTTTACAAAATAGTTCCCTCAGAACGTATTTAATGTGATTTAGGGCTGGTATATTTGCAATGGTAGCTTAAGTTCTGTAGTAGGATGTGTGGTTGTCCTGTTGAGTGAGTTCAGGTAATTTAAGACCACATCAGAATTAGCAACAGGTCAAAGGTTAATGTGTTAGTCTCTTAACATCCAGGTCAATACCATAGAAATACACTAGCTAGAATAGGCCATGTCTACGCCCATTACTCCCAGAGACGTGAACACAGATAAGCACAAAACCACATGCACTGCCATCTTTGTTAAACTGGCCCCCCTTTTCAAATCTTGGCACTGTTTCATCTGTTTTGGAACAGCACAGATTTATGGATTATATTTGAGGTTGTAGCTTGTAAATCAAATGTGTCCATTGGGATTTCATCTAGTAGGATTGAAGTTCCCTAGATTCAATATATTACATCTGTTTTGCTGCTTTCTCTCAGAAGCCTTAAACCTTCTGACAAGAGGCATGACTAGTAAAGAAGCAGGTTTGGTAGGAAGGCCACCAGTTGCAGCTGTGTCACTCTTTTAGATAATCCATATTTTTGTTTATCTGTTATTTTTGCTAATTTATTTAGGCTGTAATTTTCGTTGTTATTTCAGAATGTTTTGCAGTTATTTTAGTTGTTATTGTGTAATATTGGATTGTTTTTTTTATTCAAGTTCGCCAAAGTGCCGTCGGGTTGTGATTAAAATAGGGCTTCCTCAGCAGAGTAGGATCAGTACCAATGTGTTTATTTGTCTCTGCTGTGGTTCAGGGTTTAAGGGTCATCTGTCCTTGTCTACATGATGGTCCATGACTCAGTGCCCCTTCAACATGTCATAGAGGTTGTGACCTCACCATGATATATGTCATAGAGGTTGTGACCTTTCCAGCACAGCTCAGCCTCAAAAGTCCTCTCGGTTGAAAACACATCTCCTCGCTGCTCCACTTCTCTATCCATCTGTCCTTTGAGCTCTCTCTGTTAGCTCCATCTTTCACTCTCCCCATCTCTCTTTTTCCTTCCCTTAAACTTGTCTCTTACCATCTCTCCTAAAACCTGTCCCTCTTTCTTCAAGCCCCTCCACTCAACTGTCGTCTCCGCCTCCACCTCTCCTCCATCTTCTACCCCCACTCCCTTTCCATGGTGTCTGTCTATCCTACTGACAGACTCCCCCGCACACAGCGTCTCCCCTCTGTCTGCCCCACCTCCTCTCAGCGCTCCATTGTTCTCCTCCATCTCTCTCCCTCGCTTCCGACACTTTCCGTCTCTTTCATCTTTCGCTCCTGTCTGCCCGTCAGTGGCTTGTCCTGCTGGTTTTTTATCTCCTCGATCAGAGTCTACACGCGGCGTATTAATGCTTGCGTTTTGTTAGACGTCAAGTAAAAAGTGGATATGGTGATTTGCTGAGCGATAGCTCGAATGACCCAAAGTTAATCTGCTCAATGCGCACAACATACTGATTGTGTCCTTCTCTTCTCTCTCACCCTACCTTTCTGGCCTTCGCTCTTTGTTTTCCTTTTCTCTGCCTCCATCCAAATCCTTTTTATTCTCATCCCCAATGCCCCCTTTCTTTCCTCCTCTGCGTTCTTCTCTCTTTCACTCTTCCTTCTCTGCAGGCTGTTGATGGAGAGGATTTCGAATGACAGCCGGGACAGTGGTCATCACAGGCGGTATTTTAGCGACAGTTATCTTACTGTGCATCATCGCAGTCCTGTGTTACTGTAGGCTACAGGTAAGACCATCTCTAGACCCTCTTTACTGCGGTCAGGGCATGTACCATTACTGAACCGTCAGGTTCATAACAACCCTCTGAGCAAAAGACACTACAGATATTTTGAAAAGTGTTCGAAACACTTCAGTCTTCATGATTGAAAAGATGTTGAATACTTTCTATTTGAGTGAGCAGTGTGATAAGCAAGAGCAGTTTTGCAAGATGTCCACAAAATCTCTGACTTGCCCAAACCCATTGGGGTGTTGCTTGGCCGTGGCAATACGGCCAATCATGAACACTACAAACTAGTTGGACATTTTCTTTACTAGACTACATTTTTAAGGATCAGTAGAGTTTTTTGTTTCTGGAATATTTAATAGTTTGTGGCCAAAAAGTGTTGAAAGACCATGCTCACATTCCTCTGACCGATGTTCTGCTGCATCCAAGTGTGGTTGTGTGCAACAATGTGTACAACGGATTGCTGTAACATAGAGTATGATATGGATAGCTTGTAAAATACCTATCCGGGCATTTTAAGATCCAGGCATTGTAAGGAAACGTTGGCCAGCAGAAACAATCTAGTTAAAAGATGACAGTGAGTAAAGTTGGAACACTTCATATTGACTAAGCATGTGATCCCTGGTGGCGGAGAGTGAGATGAATTGAGACATTTTCATGACACCGTATTTATTACCACATGACTGAAAGTGGGTCAGAAAGAGATTACATTAAATTAACTAACCATCCATTTCTATTCCATCAAGCTAAAACAGACAGCCAGCTCTTTTTCCGAGACACTACAGAGTAAATGTACGAAGACTCGTTTCATCTCCTATCTCTGTCTTGCACAACTGCACTCTTTTCTATACTCACGATCAGCGTGATATTGTGTATTATTAGCTCAATGAATGTTTAGCGACAGCTTACCAAACGTCAGTGCGTGCCACTCGAGACGGTTTTAATTTAACAAAGTGTGGATTTAGACCTCAGTCAGTCAAATAATGTGTCTTTTATTGAATTGCTGTATTTGTTGTCAGCTGTACACCAATTCTTCTATTATTTTAGAATGCAGTGGTTTTTGATAGACAATTTTAAGTCTTAAGGAAGCATGACACTTGTTTTTGTCCTGTCAGAGATCAAACAGAGCTTGAGTGATCGATGCACTGAGACTAATAATATTCCTGTCTTCCCCATCTCCTCCTCTGATCCTGTTTGCCGCTGACAGTATTATTGCTGTAAGAAGGAGGAGTCAGAGTCGGAGGAGGAGGAGCCCGACTTTGCGGTGACATCCCGCCTCCCACCGGTCCACTCCAATCACAATATTGTGGCAGCGTCAGCCGCCGCCTCCACCCCCAACGGCCCTGCCCTCTTCATGCCACCACCATTGGCACGGAAGCTGACGCGCTCGCAAACCTTTTGCCCATCCTGCACACACTATGAGCTGCCTTTCTACCTGCAGCACCCGGATGGACTTCGGAATGGCGGCGACCGCATCAGCTACCGCAGTGTCCAGCAACACGAACTGGAGCCACCCTTAGAGATGCCTAGCTATCACAAACTCAACCTAACTCGGTCCGTCACCATGAGGGATATGTTCAGCCGCAGTTGCAGCATCAGCACTGATGTCTAGTGGCATTAGCGCCACCTAATGGCACAGAGGACTCTTGGAAATAAAATGGATAATACCATGGGGAACTGGAGTTTGTCCACTAACAAATTAGACTTGTCTTACACTCATTCTTTTCACAGATGAACTAGAGGAAAATATAAGATTCAAAATGAAATCTTTCAGTTGGTCCTCTTTTCGTTCAGCTTGGTCTGTGGATTACTTTAAACCAACCTCTGGTCTTAATCCATCAAATCAACTGTACCTCTGAATACAAAACTACAGACATTCCATAGTTGCTTCTGCAGAAACCAAGAAATTATGACGATTGGGATGAAATGTGTGTTATGGAGGCTTCCTCGTTACAGCCAATCTCCTCCTAACATTCAGCCTAATCACCAACTAGAGAGTAGGTAGTTTACTTTCCAGGTTATGGAATAACCATGTGTCACATCATGATTTTGAATAGGAGGAAACATGTTATAGGCTGTAAGAACAGAGATAAAGGGCTTGTGGTGGACTGTGGAGATTGGAGTCCTCTGCTCTTTTTTCTACATGTACTTTTTTGCAATAGATGGAAATTAAAGCTTAATGCTAAGAAAGCATTAAAAATGAACTACTTCTGAAATAAGACCAACTCAGCATGATGGCGTAATCTTTTCCGATTAAGGTTTAGTTCTTCCCATCGGTGTGGATTAATTTCTGATGATGAGAGGTGTGTGTTTTACATACCAAGCAAAGGATGTATGGAAATAGTCCAAAACTGCACACAAAACATTATGCTACTTTTTCAGCCTCCAACCAGGTTGCAATAACATACAAATACATGAGGGGTGTTTAAGTTATGTTTGTATTAAGGTATTAATCAACAAGAGAAAGGTCCAGAACTCTCTGGGATGTATAAGAAGGTTTGGAAAATGTTCCCTTTTTTAGGTTTTATTTCAGTCATTATCTGAATATTGTGAAACACTGTCTATTCTATTTAAGACTGATGAGTACAAGAAGAATATTGACAAGAAATTTTAAACTAAATTGATATTTTATACGCTTTACTATGTAACGGATGGTTATTTTGTTCAGAGGAGTATCAAATTCGGATCTGTTCACCTAATTCCTTGCGCTGTATAATATTGGGAATCCACTGGCTTATACAATCTACAACAACATTTTGAACCTTATCTTCATTTGATTGGATTGGACATTGGATGTACCAACTCTGCACTTGACTTAGGGTCCTGGGAGAGTCTGACTGGTTACTCTGAGCTCGGCAAGCAGGACTGAAGGAGGCATCAGCTGTGCTGTGTGTGCACTATGAAGAGAATGGGGGTGCAGAGACTGCGGTTGTGATTTAACGCCCACAGGCCACTCATTCAATCAGATTATTTACTGCTGAGATTAAATCGGAAAGGAATGTGCGGTGGGAGCTCGAATCTGATTGGCTCCCTCATGTTAGTGTCTCTCTGCTCCATCCATCCGTACATTCAATGGCAATGGATGCTTTGCCATGTCTTTTTTTCATCCTCGCTTAACAGCCACCAGTTAACTAGCAGACACAGTTCTTCTTTTGTTTCTTCATCCCAGCAAATGGTATGGGACTATTTATTTAGTCGATCTAGGGCTCAATTCAATCAAACCCACACTGCAGTATTTACGCAGACAAATGACCTCAGACTGCTGTTGGTTGCAGTAAAAAACCTTCAACTGCTGGCATGGTGAACATCCACTGATGAATGCTTTCACAGGTAGAATTAGAAGTGTGAGGACACAGGATGAATATTGTAAATAAAGTCCCTGCATAAACATTGCTATGGGAGGTTTAAAAGAATCCCAGGCAGCCCTATTCTTGCGCCAATGCATTAATACAGACACGCATACATAAATATATACATATTCATATTCAAAATGTTCTCTGCCTTTTAAAGGCCCAGTGCAGTCAACATTTTGTATTGTCATTTGTCATATTGTACAGACATTGATAAATTTGTGTGACAAACATGTATCACGGTTATTTACAAGGAGTTGCTGGTTGTTATTACAATCTACACAGGACTTTCTAATCAGCAGGTTTGGAAGGGTGGGAGTTTTGGCTTTCCATGGTGACATCACTAGGTTATATTAGTTGATAATAAACTACTAAAAATAGTTTCAAACCTCTTAGCACACACAGCCTTAGCAATATTTCTGCGTGAAAAATACCTTTTTCCACTACCTATAGCTGTTTTAATGGAAATCTATTATAGAATATTCTTCCTTGTTCCTGAAATAATTTGATGTTGATATAAAATTTCTGCAATGGGCCTTAAAAAACTGAAAGCATCACAGTAAATGTAGTGCCATGAGAGGAACTGAATGAGAGACAGACATTTAATATATCACTCTATTTTATTTATTTTAACTGTATTATTATTATTATTATTATTACAGTATTTATGTTCTTCAAAATTGCTGAACTACAATATTGCTTTATCTCAGTATTTGCATTTATGATCAACTTTCTATGTTTGAAGCTCTATAAGGTAAACATGTTTCTGTCATTGTTTCAACTGTATGACTAATGAACACATGGTTACTAATAAAGCGGTGTAAAAATGTCTAGTGTGTTTTGTTATGTACACAGCATTAAAGGGCAATAATTATATTATTTACAGCTTTTGAAGAAATTAACAACACTGACAATTTTGAGGTGGTCTCTAATTTTATCCAGTTCTATATAAAGCTTAAAGGGTTTTTAACATTTTAAATCAAAGACTACAAATATACAGAAAATTATATTTAAAAAAAAACATCCTATACTTAGCTATACACTAACTAATGTAAATCAAATATAATCTTGTAAAACTAACAAACTTTTTGACCTGCATAACTGCTTCCATTATCAAACACAGAGGTAGCTGCATCATGGTACAAGTATGCTTAACATGAAGTTCAAGTTATTCACACATTGACTGGCTAATTAAGTAGGTTGTCTGGGAGTTCTCCCCCAGAAAAGGGTTGATTTTAAAACTTGTTTTCCTACAATTCTTAATTCTTAAACACAAGATAAATACTTGAACATTCACAAGCAATAGCAGTTCAGATTTATTTTTGCCATGGTGTTCTCATTTAGAACAGCACAAAAAAAAAGAATTTGGAATATGATCAAAATAATTGACTTAATTCAATATATGTTGTGTCCTGTTGCATTACTGATGTTCACCACTAGAGACATGGGGAATATACATTGACCGTATATAGTACTGGACGTAACTATGTGTGATGTCACCCATTGGTTTTGAAGATCTGATTTGAGTCGTCAAGTTTGCCGTTACGAGCGCAGACCTCTTACAATCGTCCATCTGACGATTGTAGACAAGAGGCAGTATCTGACTGTGACGTTAGCTGAGACGTTAGCTGAGAGTTAGCAACGCTGCTTATGCTCTACGATACGTTACACACTGTCACTGGCACAGTCAATGTCAATCACATCATAGCCACTCCCTAAAACACCCCCTGCTTTATTGCCAATTTTAAAATCAACAAGACCATAATTCCAAAGATTAACATCATTCTGTTTTGCAGAAGACTTAAAACTAGCTATTGAGACCATAAACTCTTTATGAAAATGTTTACTGAGGTAATAAATCAATTGACAGGTGGCTGACTTTCTCATTGACTTCTACAGAAACTGACCTCTTTTGCAACCAGACGTATTCCAGCTGGAATTCAGATAGAATGCAGGTTTATTGCACTTCCGAATTTGCTTCACTTTGCCAAACTCGATTAGCCTGGTTAACACCAGACCCTTCTCAGTTCTGACTGAGAGTGGGTCTGGGCAAGGTTCATTCACAGCCCATTTCCAAAGGGACGTCACCAACGGACGCCGCTCAAATGCCTCTCGGCGCAATTGGATATATCACACTTTTGTCGAGTCGGCAAGACCGCGACAACATCTTTTTTTAGATATGAAGGTTTCGAATGTAATTATTTGCTCGGTTTTTAACAAAAAGGAAACGTTCAAATCGCTTAAAACAGACGTGATAGCTGATTAGAACGAGTGATATTGTGGATGTTCCATTGCACCTGCCATCGTTGTAATTGTCTGCTTCAACCAATGACAGTATAAAGCTGCGCTATCATCATCGTATAAAGCCCGCCTCAACAGTTGTGATTGGTGCCTCGATTTGGAAAAATTGGAAAAGGGCTTGAATGGGCTCTTAGCCAGACTGACTTACAGAGCAAATCTAAATTTGCCAGAAGTCCGTCGGGGTTCTCCCAGGCTAAAACTCAATGCTAGCCCTGTGGGAATATATTATAAGGAGAGGAGAAGGAAGTAGAGGTGTAGAAAAAAAGTTGCTACAGTTGTATTTGAATAATGAGCTTGCTAGGTAAAGATACCCATAATTCTACACATTGTGTGCTCTCATATGTATGACTTTACTACACAACAAGTTTAGCGATTAGGATGGTGGCATTTTTAGCATCTTCACCTGGGGGGTATTCCATAAAGGTCGCTTAGAAAAGCGAAGATTAAAGTCCTAAACGAGACTTGAATGAATCGAACTAAGCAGCTGCGCCCAAATCGGTTCCATAACTGTAAGTTGAAGCTAATGTGATCTCACTAATTCAAACTAGGTTAAAATAGTCTAGCTAATAGCGCGTGCACGCCATTCTTAAGAAGCCCTGATGGTGGAGCATAGATTCATCAATTTACCATGGCAAATAAGGGGAAAGAAAGAGCATCGATGTTCACCGCGACTGAGCAGCGTTTGCTTTTCAAAACATATGATTACCAAAAAAGGAATACCGCAGCAATTAATCAAACAAAAGAGAAAGGCTGGCACGCGCCGCCATTTACATTACTATAAGCCTCATGTATTCGAGGGTTTGAGACATTGAACATCCATAGCTCAGGTTTTGGCACGAGGACAGCGGCGGCGCCAGACATTTTTCACTGGAGGTGCTAAGGGTGAGCTAGCTCAATGCATGGAGGTGCTGACATGATTTGCATTCATGCGCGCTCAGGCGACCTGCACAACTTTCTTAAAACTCAATGACCCAAGTGTCTGTTCAATAGGAGAAAACCTAACATTTCACAAACTCAAAGTTCTATGGCGAATTCCCAATGAGACAATCACCATAGGCTACTCATGAATAAGGGACAGCACAATGAATGTGTTAATATTGCTCTCACACATTTTGTGTTAAATGTTCAGCATTGTTAAAAAGTCTGTTTTGGGAAGTTCATAACTTATGACCAGGTAAAGGGAGTTCATAAATAACCATTCACCATAAGGAATAATTTTTTACTCTTTGTTTTAAATTAATTGATGACTGTTTAGGTGTGAACTCTTTACCTGCTCAATTTGGTGTTAATTTGCAGTGCTGGAGAAGACACACTCATGTTGTCAATGCAGACTTCTAAATTCATAGCAGCTGTAGCTTCTCCAGTGACAGACATGAGGCAAGAGGTCTTGTTTAGAATACAGGGCTTTAATGCTGGTCAACCCGTGAGAACTGGTTGAAGTTGAAGAAAGAAAAATATAAATTAATACAAAATAATTCCATATGCATGTCTCACAAATATTATGTCACAATCAAGGCCATATACAGCTAGCGTTAGACAACTTATAT
>JACXGM010001226.1:9901-25597 GCA_016801145.1 Umbra pygmaea
TGACCATGTCCATCCCTTTATGGCCACCATGTACCCATCCTCTGATGGCTACTTCCAGCAGGATAATGCACCATGTCACAAAGCTCAAATAATTTCAAATTGGTTTCTTGAACATGACAATGAGTTCACTGTACTAAAATGGCCCCCACAGTCACCAGATCTCAACCCAATAGAGCATCTTTGGGATGTGGTGGAACGGTAGCTTCTTTCCCTGGATGTGCATCCCACAAATCTCCATCAACTGCAAGATGCTATCCTATCAATATGGGCCAACATTTCTAAAGAATGCTTTCAGCACCTTGTTGAATCAATGCCACGTAGAATTAAGGCAGTTCTGAAGGCGAAAAGGGGGTCAAACACAGTATTAGTATAGTGTTCCTAATAATCCTTTAGGTGAGTGTATAAAGCAAGCCATATGGTTATATGTGATTTGCAACACATATAGCTAGTGAATATTAAACCATTAGGCAAATTGTATGAGCAAAAAGTCATTTAATGCGAGACAAATATTGTGTATTTTCTCCATGAACACTAGTTGTAATTAGATGAGCTGTGTTTCATTATGGAACTGAGACTGATATAGTGTGGTCATTTGTCTGTTAGTCAGTCTGTCATGGTTAAAAGGGACCAGCAGAGAGGTGGAAAAGTAAACAAGTAATAACAGAGAGCGTATAAGGTGATGAGAGACCATCCATACTATTTAAAAACATCCTTTTGTATGTATATTATCTAGCCTGATGATTTACGAAACACATATGTGATGCTGTAGCTAGATAAGATAATATGATCAAATGATGTGTTCCTATATATTCACAACACAGAACACACAGCTGTAATCAGAATACCAGAAACCACTGGCCTGTTTCATCCACCAACGCACAGAGTTACATTTTTCCTCCCATAGAAGGGGGATGTGAAGGGGAGAAAGGGAAGGAGCAGAGTAGAGTGAATCTAAATGGGTCACGTGGACCCCGGCACCCCCCACCTGAATATGCAGTGACGTTGGAGAGCTCAGTCCTGTCAGCCTGCCTGCCTTGGTCTCTGCCTTTACGCCACAACTGCTGCTTCTTCTCCTGCTACAGAACAACTGCGCTCAGGCGAGAGGACAGGGGAGAAACTGGACAGTGGCAGGACGAGAGAAACCCAGAGTAACGGAGGACTGCTTTCACCTTCACTCAGGATTACGCTCTAACAGGAGCCATCCTCGGAAAACCCAGAGGAGGATTGTGTTCATTTCCATCCCTGATCCTCTGTCATTCGGACTGCCTAGCAACATGAATGGCTAGCCGCAGCATCAATGCCACAGCTCTGAGCTGTCGTCTCACAGCACTGCGTTCTCTCCTTTCTTTCAGCGGAGCAGGCTGAGGAGAAGATCGACACTAATGTCTCTGTGAAGCTTTCCATTGTATACTCTGACATATTACAAAGGAAACCTGGGGTGAAGTAAAGAGACCGTAACCGTTGGAGAAATATGAACGGGAGAAAGGAAGGTCTGCATAACTGATAAGGATTGAGGAAAGGAGAGAGAGGCGGATGAGAGAAGAGATAGAATCCTTAAACTGCATGCTTAGGCATGCAGAGTATATGACAGAGGCTGTGGAATGCACTGTGACAGATGGACGGGTGTTGTGCCAACAATAATACATTCAGTCCAGACGAGGGGGATGCGTGTTGCGTAATTAGGCAGGGTGGAAAAGGATATTACTGCATATTTTGGAGGAGTACAGCAGTGATGGTGTGTCGACAGACACCAGCAGAGAATACACAGTCCCTCTGCCAGCTATTGGAGCAGGTATGTACAGCACTATACATCCCATCAGCTGCAGAAGTCAACCTCCCCCATCCTCATTATTAATTTATCACCTTTCCTTTCTCACATTTCCATCACCCACCTCTCCTCATCTTCCTCTCCATCTATACATCCAACAGGCTTGAAGCTCTGTTGTTTCCAGCCCAATCAGACAACTCAAATCCATGACTTGCTTGATCCAGTGATTAATGCTGGCATGCCAGGCAGGTCTCATTGATCCAATTCAATTAACACAGTCTCTATCCTCATGCATCACGTCCATCCCACTGACTAGGGAAGTTGGCACGCTGGCCAAAATGCTTTGGGAGAGCTCATTGCTTAGATGGCCATTTAAAATGCATGGGTTTTGCATCTTCATCTGCGGCCTCTGGTCTATGAAATTTTAATAAGGTAACATTTTTTTAAAGCACCTCATAATTTATTGCAGCAGATTACACAGCAAGCACACAACCCAACACAGCGGCTTAACTGGTGACACACACAACCATTGCAGTGACTAAAACAATTGAGCACAGCATGTACAGAAACTCAACTGGAGCAACTTAATGCACAAACTAACATGGGGAACTCACACACGACACACACACACATATTTAAGTACAAGTGGCACATATGAAACAATACAACAACTAAACCGATTCTGCAGCTTTCTTAGCAAACACTCCAACACTATTCACACATGATCTTTTAATTATAGTTTTTTTTTAACCAAGCTTATGCACAGATCTTGCACTGATCTCACTGTATATCTCACAAAAATATATAATATTGGCTCCTGCTTTGCAAATAACGTAGCTCTAAGGCCTTACATCACAATGCTGAGTCGTCCACTACGACCACCGTTGAAGGTTTAACTCTACCACTTGCTGTCCGCAGTCCTATGGGACAGTGAATATTGACCAGCATTGCCTGGGATGACAGTCAGGAGGGATTTACTTGACTCATTATGGTCTGGAGCAGTGGTATTCAAATCTTACCCTTCAAGGTCCGCAGCCTGCTCTCTTCATATGGATGGGAGACAGCTTTGCAGGGGGGAAAAGACACAGACAGAAATGGCCAGGCCAGGATTTGAACCCCCGGTCTCAAGGGGGCCTGATTGGTCCATAGGTGGGAGTTTACAGTACAGCACATTCTGGCACAGAAAAGATATTCAGGAGCAAGTAGAAGAAGTATGCACTGTATGATGCCCCACTCCCCTATCTACAAAATATCCCCATATTTGATTTAGTGGTACAGACATTGAACAGGCACCATATTTAGTGGGGGGTTGTGATTTTTCTCCCCTTCCAATTGGTCTTGTCCAATTTCCCGCTGACTTTTCAGCAGCTCCACAACTCCTTGGACAGTATGGGATGGTGAGGGGCGCTCACATGGTTCATCGAACCACATGTCACTGAGCTGGCTGATGATTTTCACACTGCTCATCTAACGAGGAAGCCTTAAGTCAGCTTATGTACGCTCACCAACTATACTTCTGTGATTGAATTCACAGGTGCCCGATCTGCACACAAGAAATCGCTGGAGATCAACGTGGTATGGTAGATAATCCGAGTTATCTCGTGCTAGGGGTTCTGGGCAAAGTCGGAGTGGCCATAGTCAGGCTCGAAACACTGACTATGACCTGACCATGAGTACAAATAACTTGTTCTGCAAGGCATGTCTCAGTGACACGGACCCCCTGCAAAACTACACAATCATCCTTTTAAAATATGTTTATACTGTGCATTGTTTTTGTTATGATAATACGTACCCCGGCCTATAAGGAAGTACCCTGGCCTATAAGGAGTAACCCAGCCTATAAGGAGTAATCTGGCGTTTGTGCACCAGCACCACTGACCATAAAGCTTGAATATTCCAATGCACTGCTGAAATGATAGTGATGGGACTTCAAAGTTGGGATGGAACAATTTATGTTTAAAATTGGTTTAGGCAATAATTTTAAAGGAAATCACAAACGTATGCAGAATAAAGAATATTTTCTTACAATCACTAGGAAGTATTTTCCATTTACAGCATTTACACTATCTGAAGGCAAACAATGATGAATTGTGCCGGCATTTCACAACTTCAAAGTATTGGCATTTGCTCCAAATATGTTGCCCTAATGATAGCTGCCATTTTGTTGCCTTCTCATTTAATATAAATACAGGACATTTTGGAAAACAACACTGGCCATTACATTACACAGAAGATTATCCATTTTTATTTGATGGTATTTGTTTACATATGGTTTTCACCATTTAGAAATGACACAACATTTGGGGGTCCGTGTGGCATAGTGGGCTACGTTGCTGTATTCCAGGACAGTCTATGTCATGATTCTCAGTGGTTCGAGCCTGATTATGGGTTTACCTACTTTCCTCGGACCTCCTCTACAAGGCTGTGCAAATTGACATAGCGCTGCCCGGGATTTTGGGTTAAATCAGATTATCTATCCTGCCACATTTCTCTCTGGCAACTCCTTGTGTCCAGATCCTGAAACTGTAAATTCAGTTGCAGATGTATAGTCGGTGAATGTAATCATCCCGTGCATGATCTGACTAAAGGCTTCCTAGTTGGATGAGCAGTGTGAAAATAATCGGTGACAGTGCAACGTGTGGTTGGATGCCCCACAGATCTGTACAAGGAGTTGCAGAGCTGCAGAAAAGGCAGGGTTAGTGGGAATTGTAAAGGGAGAAAAATTAAATAAAAAAACAAGAAATGACACAAAATCTATATCTATTATCACTATTTCAGGGCACAAAACTATGGTTTAGTTGCAAATGTTTTGTATGTAATAACTATCTTGCCTTAGGTCTAATTTTCAGCTAATTAAAGACATCAAATGTCTCAGAATTTGAAGAATAACTTGGCCAGGAAACATCTTTTAACACTTTGGCCCTGAAAACTCCTTGCATGCTATGGCAGTATGTTTGTAAAGTCAAATCAGTTTTAATGTGTTTGCTTGTAATTTAGCATACACTGTAACAAATTTCTGTAATTTCACCAGCAAAATTTTACAGTAACTTCTTGTTCTGTCATTTTACAAAGTTTACCTGTACATTGCAATGCATTGTGAGTCAAAAAACAATTACAGTACCTGACAACTTTTTCCCAAATAAATTACAGGCATATTTGCACTTGACTGTTAATGATGAAGTAGTACAGTTGAATGCGTTGCACGAGGCGGTTAGCTTTAATTGACACAGGACCATTTGATAGCGGATTGCAGAGGAGCAGCCACATTGCCAATCAACTCATCCACAATACGTAAGTATACTATTATAAATAGCCTACATAATTAAATTGTGGTTTAACTTGTTAATGTTATTTGAAATAATCTAAGTTGACCGTGTATCAGTCTAGTGCAGCCCCCAAATGAAGTTAACTTAGCGAACGTTAGCTGGAGAATTGTCTGAATATATTTTGAACAAGCAATCCAGTCGAAGCATATTAATGGTAAAACTAAACGTATAGTGGGTATAATGTTAACGTTAACGCTTTTCATATTTATTTAATTTTGAACTGAGCGTAGTTGTGGGTAGGGAAGCACTAGTCTTCATGGTTGTACATAAGTGGTTAGTTAATTAAAGCTGTGTGTTTTTTTATGTTTCTTTGGACACAACATTCATTACCTTTTTCTGTTTTCTCTATTTTTGCTTTTCTTAGACCAGCAATGTATCACTGCAAACAATGTGCCCATGAGAGTAAAACTATAATAAGTTTTACTCAACATATGAAACTTCTCAGTAATGCACCAAACTGCCTTTTTACCTGTGGTGTACCTGATTGTACCAGTGCATTCAGAAAATTTGCAGCCTTCAAGTCTCATCTATACAGAGATCGTAAGGGGTATACGTCTCACAGGAATGCTAGAGTTGAACAAATTGGCACAACGCCGATTGGTCAGATTTCATTTTGTCAGATTACATCTACAAATCTGAAGGAGACTTTTAATCATTTGAAAGGCCATATAAAGGAGGGCAGGAAAATAACATGTCCTTTTAGGGGTTGTGAGAAAACATTTAGTGTAAAATCCACATTTGCATTTCATATTTCAAGAATGCACAAAGCTATTTCATTTGAACATGTACATGAAGCTGGGTTTCATCCCCCGTCTCAAAAAGGACAGTTTGAATACCTGTCCCAACCTCTGAGTCAGCCCCCCACCTCTCTCATTGAGAATGATGAAGAGCTGGAGACACGGGGACTTGATGATGGTGTGGATGAAGACCTCTTTTTAAAGAACTTGTCTATGTTTTGCTTGAAGCTTCAGGCTAAGCTAATTTTACCTCCATCAGTAATTCAGACTATCAGTGAAGAGGTCCAAGAAGTACATGATGTTGCTCAGTCGCATCTCTTTTCAAAACTGAAAGAGAAATTGTCTGTGCCTGGGGTGCCAGACATGACTATAAATGTAATTGAGGATCTCACAAAAGATGACATATTAAAAAAGGGCAACAACATTTTAGGTACAGATCAGCGCCGCAAGTCAGTGTTCAAAAGGACCTTTAATTAAGGCACTGTTTCATGAAGTTTATTTTAATGTTATTCTGTGATTTCAGATGCTTCATCAGGCTGAAACCCTCCAGTGGGACCAAGACAACAAAGATGGTGAGCCAAAAAAGTGGGAAGGTCCAGGAGAAGAAGAGAAACTTCATTAACCTTCACGTGTCCTCTCTACTCAAGCGGCTCATGGATTTTGAATGGCTTCCATTGTCAGTCATATACAAATGACTTCCTCACTATTTGAACAGACGTTGTTGTAATCTTCTAATGTTTCATATGTGCCTGTTGTAGAGGTGATGTTTTGAACAGTAATTGTAATCCAGGTCCTGATTTTAAATTGGGTCTTTAAGAAATGTATATGGTTAATTATAATATTTGAATTCCATTGAATGTCTAATGACCTGTTAAGAAAAAGAGAAGTTAGTTTACTGAAAACTTACAGTATTGGAACACTGTATTGCGTTTTCATAATAAAATGTTATGATTTTGCATCTCGGACTCTGGTTGTATTTAACAGAAGAGAATCTAATGCAATGATTTTTGGATTAAATGCAATCCTGGTTAAAACACTTTACAATAGGCATCAGCAAAGCTGCAAATGTAAAAAACAAAAATTAACTGTAATTGTTTTTACAACAACATATTGTATTGTGAAATATTTACAGCTTTTTGCTGGCAACTCAAGTTGCCACACTGTAAAAAAAAATCCTGTAAATTTACAGTAAAAATCTGGCAGCACGGGTGCCAGAAAAAGAAGGTGAAAATAGGAAAAAAATGTTATAAGAATCAACATAAAAAATCTGTATAAATACGGTAATTTACTTTCCCTCAAATAAAGTATATTACTGCAATTTTACAACAAAAATACATATTCCTACCTACCGTCCTCTTTATTTAACTGGTATTGTTTGTGAAAATATAGAATTTGTCAGCTAATAAAATGAAAAAGCTCTTTAATTTATGGTAAAATATAGCTAGAACACAGATAATTATCATAATATTACAAAAACCTACTTTTAATTTAACTAGTATCACCTGTGAAAATAGAGAATTGGCCAGCTAGAAAACATAAAAAACTGCTTAATTGACGATAAAATACAACTAGAACACAGATAATTATCATAATATTACATAAACCTGCACTGTAATTTTTTTTTACATTTACGGTAAAAAACTGGCAATTCTGGTTGCCAGAACTTTACCGTAATAAATACGATAACTTTTTCCACTATTATGGTATAACTTTTTCCACTATTACGGTAAAAGGAATTAGTACTGTTGATTTTACAGGCAAGGTCTGTATTTAATTCTATATTTTACCGTAATTTCACCATAAACATTTATTTCACCGTATTGTACCGTGAAAATACAGCTTTTTACCATTAAATTAGACAGTGTTTAATTGTGAATTTAACAGTCTAATATAAAATAGAACTTCAATGTTTAATGACTTATATTTAGTACTAAAGTCATATCCAAAGTTGTAATATTTTATCACCCACAACCTGAGTTCATAAGAAGTGCAAAGGCAAGTCACCCACTAGTAGATTACGACTAAATAGACTACATTTATGGGAACACACATCTCAGTAATGGTTGGAATAAAGATAACGACTTAAAGTTTTTATTAGGTTTGAAAAGTAAAGATTGTTATTGTTATTTAATAATGAAACATAAAGTGTTCAATGCATGAATGATTGATGCACAAAATATATTAAAATAAACTTTTCTGAGAAACAAAATGTGCAGCAAAGCATTCTGGGAAATCTTATAGAACGTTGGCTGTTACGTATATTTTACGGCATATTTCCATTATAAACACAGAGCAAGAGTATATTTAACAGTGTAGTAATATATTTTAACAGAAAAGAGGTGCAAAAACTTATATTTCAGCTGATAAATAAATTGACCGTGTTTCACTGTTACAGAAACTGTATTAAACCTTTTTTGAATTTACAGTCTTTTACCGTCATGATTTGACAGTTTTTCACCGTGAAATCCACAGACATTTTTTATAGTGTAAGTAAGGGGATTGACATGGCCAGTCTAAAACACTTACATTTTCCCGTAGATTGTGTTGGCAGTGTGTTTTGGTCATTGTACTGTTGCGTTTTTAAAGGTATGGAAATATATGTAAATATCGATCTACAGTTCAGGTTATATATCTCAGCATTCATTTTACATTAATATATGTTTAATACTAGACAATATCATTATTTTATTTTACTGTTCCATAGCGTTTTTATGTATTTAAATGTGAAAAGTGATATTTCTTTACAACAACTGTCTGTATTAGAAATGAAATATTAATGTATAAAAAACTATATATCTTTAAAATTATGGTAAAAATAGATATACCATAATGTAAAATACTGCTATTTTACAGTGTATTAAATGTTGGTTTCTTTGTAATCTTAGCAACAAACGACCATTAATCTGAAATACAGAAAATAACATGAAAACTTTTAAGCAAATTACTGTAAAATATCTGGTTTTTGCAGTGTTTTGAATGGGTTTAATTGTGAAACCTGCATTTTTTTACAAAAACTGTCTGTATTAGAAATGACATATTTATGTATAAAAAAAGTAAATATCTGTAGATTAACGGTAAATGTAGATACAACATAATAGTGTAATATAATACTTTTTTACAGTTTATTACTGTATTAAACTCTGGGATAAAACAGATTATTTATGTATTTTGTCACTATAGATTTTTCCTGTTTTTTTACAGGACAACTATAAAATTATGGTTTATCTTTGTAATTCTATCGACATTTGACCATTATTGTCACGTCTCCCCTTGTAAATAGCAAGAGACAGTCGCGAAGGTACAGATAATCCAATAGACTTTATTTTGATCAAAATAATACAGCCTCGTGGGGCAAAACAATGATACTTCGGTAATCCACACGTAGTACAGGTAACATGGAGACGCCACAGGAAACATTGACTGACAAGAGACAAGGGGAGAACAACCAGGTTAAATACGAAGACATACTAATTGCTAACTGAATCCACCTGTGGCTAAACGATGACCTAATCCCATAACATCTTCAAACTAACGACATGAACTAGACACAAGAGGGCAGCATAGACACACAAAAGAAGGGAGCACAGAGACAAACATGAAAACAAACCCATCCCCAGTGAACACCCAGCCCACCTACAGGGCTGGATGTGACAATTATTCTGAAATACAGAAAATAACATGTAAAATTTAAAGAAACTTACTGTAAAAACACAGTTTTTTTACAGTGCAGGTAACATCTGTAATTTGCAAAGAATACAAGATAATGTTATAAACTAAATTACAATAAAGTGTTGTTTTCCTGTAAAAAAAATACATACCAATACATTGCTGTAATTTATGTACAACAATAACCTGTACAAGAAATCCTGTATTATACTGTAATCATTTTCTGTAAAAGAAGTCACTGAAAGAAACATGTCAGTGACTTCTTAGATATTAATTGATGACTGTTTTATGCCTAAAAAGGTGATGATAGGAAATACTCCTAACCAGAGACGCCTGTCACAGTAACACTTGCAACACTTTTTAGGGATCTACAATGTGATCATTTTACTTGCATTTGCGACAAAAATATGCGAGTGATTTATACACCAAAACGAATATACTCGCCTAGTTGTAGTATTTCTGCTATTTTGTTTCATTGATGTAAGTTACACTTAAAGGTACAATATGTCGTTTTCCAAAACAATAACAAAGACATACTTTGCATTTAAAAAGCAAACATCACTATATCTATATTATATATATTTCTTAGTTGTGTACTTACATTTTCCTAAACATTTCCGCCAACTTTCAAACCCAGAGAAATTTGTAATATAATTCAAAGACACGGGAGGTTTCATTTTGTCTTCTGTCAATGGCGTCATACAACCTTTGACTGCTCTAGTTGCTCTAAGTTCCAGGGAACCGCCAAACATAACGTGAATAAAGTTATAATATTTTTAACAATACATTACTTTTTCAGTAAACATTTTTTCTGCCGGAGACGCTAGATTAGAAGGTTGTCATTGACGACGATAACAAACCCATGATCCCACGCTACTTCCCGAAGTCATCCAAGTAAATCTTTTGCTATTGTTTTGATTGAGAGACCCCTAGCGGCCAAAAACTACATATTGTACATTTAAGGTTTATAGCTAGTAATTAGCCAACATTATCTTTTGCAGAATTAATAAATTAATGTTAGCTGGCAAGAGCTGAAAACACTGGTTTACTTCCTGGTTACTTCCCAGAATACACAGCAGTAAATGTAACTTTCTGATTTTCTGTTTACCACAATGTCTGTATAAAATGTTATATAATGTTAGGGGCCAAAGCAGGGCTCTACACTGGCCTTTTTTACAAGTTGATAAGAGAGAGCGTTAAGTCCAAAACAGACCAAATATCTAATCTGTATAAAGGGCTAAATCCTGCCAAGTTATTCTCTTATGATATTGTAATTATTAACTGTTTTCAAGGACCTGATTCAAATAGTATCTATTTCTGTTATAGTAAATATAGGGTTGAATTAAGTTTTTCTGCATATGGAAACATTTTTGTTCATTATATTTGCATGTATGGTTTCAATTTTAAATTGCTTTTGGTCCATCCATCCATTCATTTTCGTCCGCTTATCCGGGATTGGGTCGCGGGGGCAGCAGTTCCAGCAGGGGACCCCAAACGTCCTTTTCCCGAGCCACATTAACTAGCTCCGACTGAGGGATCCCGAGGCGTTCCCAGGCCAGGTTTGGGATATAATCTCGCCACCTAGTCCTGGGTCTTCCCCGAGGCCTCCTCCCAGCTGGACGTGCTTGGAACACCTCCCTAGGGAGGCGCCCAGGGGGCATCCTTACCAGATGCCCAAACCACCTCAACTGGCTTCTTTCGACGCAAAGGAGCAGCGGCTCTACTCTGAGATCCTCACGGATGACTGAGCTTCTCACCCTAAGGGAGACGCCCGCCACCCTCCTGAGGAAACCCATTTCGGCCGCTTGTACCCTGGATCTCGTTCTCTGGGACATGACCCAGCCTCCATGACCATAGGTGAGGGTAGGAACAAAAACTGCCCGCTAGATTGAGAGCTTTGCCTTCTGGCTAAGTTCTCATTTCGTCACAACGGTGCAATATATTGAGTGTAATACTGCCCCCGCTGCGCCGATTCTCCGACCAATCTCCCGCTCCATTGTTCCCTCACTCGCGAACAAGATCCCAAGGTATTTGAACTCCTTCACTTGGGGTAATGACTCATTCCCTACCTGGAGTAGGCACTCCATCGGTTTCCTGCTGAGAACCATGGCCTCAGGTTTAGAGGTGCTGATCCTCATCCCAGCCGCTTCACACTCGGCTGCAAACCGATCCAGTGAGTGCAAAAGGCCACAGGCCGATGATGCCATCAGGACCACATCATCCGCAAAAAGCAGCGATGAGATCCTCAGCCCACCAAACTGCAACCCATCCCCACCCCAACTATGCCTCGATATCCTGTCCATAAATACTACAAAGAGGATTGGTGACAAAGCGCAGCCCTGGCGGAGACCAACCCTCACCTGAAATGAATCTGACTTAATGCCGAGAAACCGGACACAGCTCTCGCTTTGGTCGTACAGAGATTGGATGGCCCTAAGAAGGGACCCCCTCACCCCATACTCCCGCAGCACCTCCCACAGTATCTCCCGGGGGACCCGGTCATACGCCTTCTCCAAATCCACAAAACACATGTAGACAGGATGGGCATACTCCCAGGCCTCCTCCAGGATCCTTGCGAGAGTAAAGATCTGATCCGTTGTTCCACGACCAGGACGAAATCCGCATTGTTCCTCTCCAACCTGAGGTTTGACTATCGGCCGAACCCTCCATTCTAGCACCTTAGAGTAGACTTTACCAGGGAGGCTGAGAAGTGTGATACCCCTGTAATTGGCACACACCCTCTGGTCCCCCTTTTTGAACAGGGGAACCACCACCCCAGTCTGCCACAACTTTGGCACTATCCCAGGCTTCCATGCAATGTTGCAAAAAAAAAGAGGCGTGTCAGCCAAGACAGCCCCTCCACACCCAGAGCTTTCAGCATTTCTGGACGGATCTCATCAATCCCTGGGGCTTTGCCACTGTGGAGTTGTTTGACTACCTCAGTGACTTCCACCAGGAAAATTTACGATAATCCCCCATCATCCTCTAGCTCTGCCTCTGATATAGAGGGCATATTAGTTGGATTCACAAGTTCCTCAAAGTGCTCCTTCCACCGCCCTATTACCTCCTCAGTTGAGGTCAACAGAGTCCCACCCTTACTGTATACAGCTTGGATGGTACCACACTTCCTCCTCCTGAGGTAGCGGACGGTTTTCCAAAAGCACTTTGATGTCGACCAAAAGTCCTTTTGCTTTTGGTGAGATTTCTTAAATCTACAAATGAAGACAACATTTCAGAGGGTGAACTTACGTTTTCAAAACCTCCATGCCATTACAGAAATGTTATAAAAGATGAATGCAATATTTTACTGTATAGGTTTACTCAGCACACCCTCATAACCAATACTATCTCCCCAACAACACTTCCCAAATCCTATTAATCACTCCACCACATAAAAGATTGAGCAATGCTGAAACAGCAACACTTTGGATCAAACTACCTGCTTTATGTACCAGCAGAGGAAGAGAGCAACAAAGCTGATTGATTAACTATATTATATACATAACTCCAGAATAACTTTGTGATAATAAGCTTGCTCCTCTGATAGAAAGAAGTACAATTCCTCTATGGCATGGGTGTCAAACTCATAGGAGGGCATAGTGTCTGCTATTATTTTTTATTATTATTTTAATTCATTACCAATTAAGATCTAGAAAATTAGGTGAAAGGAGTTACTAATTACTCATCTGAATTTCCAACCAGGTACAAAGTTAGCCTGGTACTACGGCCCAAGACAGCCACATGAGGTGCTTTCAATTGAGCAGGGCTAGATGTGTGAGCAGAATATGTTTTCTGATTGGCCCTGGGAGATTGCTGGTGTGCCAAGGTGCTCCGGTTGTGTGCATGTGTGTACATGTGTCTGCTAGATGTGTCATATGTAGTAGGTGATTGATTGTAAAGGTTTTCTAATGGTCAATTCCTTATACTTTAAATGTGTGGGGACATTGCTGTTTGGTATATTAATGTTATGACCCAAAGTTGGATATTAAGTTGTTTCACATTTACTGTCAAACATGCTCAAAAACACTTTAAGCGTAACTCTCGCCAAAATGCAACCTAGGGTCTTTTTGTAAATGTACCCAAGTCAAAGTTTCATTTAAAAGCATAATTAGCACAGAAAAACCCCTTTTAAAGGACAACTTTGACGCAAAATGAACCTAGGGGTAACACATTGGTACCAAGTCGACCGTTCTCTGGAATACGTTTTCATGCTAATCGAATGTGCCCAGTTTTAGTGTGAACAGATAATTACCTTATAACGCTAGTTGTGAGGGCATGGATGAAGTAAAAATAAATCACTATCATATACCGAGCTGAACTGTAAGCAAATTGTGTTTGATTTTACGTTGCATTGCCAGCTGTAAGTCTTGCGCATTGATATGCATGAATGACCGTAAAACCTCTTGCCATCCGAACATGGCGCCTGGCTGTATAAACAAACGGTAATGTATTTTAAACAATATTTCTAATAAACTGTCTGTACACTTAAAAAGTTCTCAATGCTTCAGTTTGCAAGTAGGGAGCCTCATTAGGCTACCATGGAAGTGTGGGGCTATTTTGAGCCTTGTTAGTGGTCTATAATAGCAATTTATTTTTACTAAATTCAAGACTAGATTAGTGCACAGAAGGATTACACATTCGTCAAATATACTTCTGAGATTGAATGCTCAGGGATCTGCAAACAAGGAGTCGACCTTTGCAAGATACCCTAGTCCAATGTCCTACTTACCTAAACCAGGCAGCACTTTACCACCCTGTGCTAACACTCTGGTCATAATCAGATATGCCATGGCCAGAATTGAACCACTGTGAAGCCATTGGTCACTGTGATGCAATGACATTGCCCACTCTACCGCACAGAACCCCCCCCCCCCCCCATTAACATTGTTTGACAGCACAAGACAAATTAGTAATGATAATCTTTTTTTATATAATACTAATAATAATAATAATAGGACAAGTATTATTTTCATATTTAAAGTTCCAGTTCATCTATCTAGAAGCAGGATAAAAGATGAGGGATGTTTTTAACAGTTAAAAGGTTTGGAGGTATCTTGATGTGCAGTTTTATTAGGCTCTGTGTGACAGATGGCTGGTTGCTGAGGGCAACAACACAGAGAAAGAAACAGTTCAGGTGAGTTTGGTCACGATCGACCTGTACTGCCACCCAGTACTTGCAGGAATGTTTGGAAAAGTGGGTGAAGGGAGAGGAAGGTGGCAGTTAAAAGCATAGTGTTAAGTACGACTTCGACGGTGGGCATGGGACAGCCGATTACCTTATTTGCAGATGGTATGATGTTTTAAATTTCCTCTCTGCAGCCGGCACACTCAGATCCAAACCAGATGGTGAGGGAGTAGGTGAAGACGGATTATGCAG
Organism: Umbra pygmaea; assembly: GCA_016801145.1. Lineage (NCBI taxonomy): Eukaryota > Metazoa > Chordata > Actinopteri > Esociformes > Umbridae > Umbra > Umbra pygmaea. The sequence continues at coordinate 24,776 of JACXGM010001226.1, forward strand.
TTGATTTCTGGAGTCAGGTCAAGATTGACGGGGAGATTTTATTTTTCTGCATGTATCACATCCTCTGGTGTACCTTCTTTGTGATTGCTGCAAAGTTCTTATCTAACAAGTTGAGCTTGGTTTACAAACCATGGCATAACCTAAAGAAGGAATGTGTCATCCTGTTGCATTGTGATGTGAAATGATGCCCATAATACTGTGCAGTGGTAATGGAATAAAAAAATGTCTATTCACTGAGATACCATACAATTTGCATTCGAAATGGCATCCTAAAATTATTGCTTTCTATTGGAAAGCCCTCAGTTCCACTGGTGCAACTTAGAGATGTGATCATCTTCTCGATCACATACATTTATTAAGAGGCACATTCACGATCACTGAAAGGATGTCTATATGATCTGGCACTGTTCAATTGATCAGACAACAGTGTAGTCATCATGACACATACAACATATCACATTTCTTCTATGGATAGTGTGTGTGTATTTTGTGGGTGCACTCGATTGCTAGTGTGTATGCATGTTCCTACTGCATGAGACTGCTGATAATTTGATCCTCGTATTGGCAACAACAGAAACCTTTAAGAAATGGATTTGCTTTGATGTAAAGTGCGTTAACCTTTACAGCTAAGCCAGTCTGGCCCGCTCATTGTCCTGTAATTGCCTGTTCAGGGTAAGCACATTCTGCTGAGAAGGTTACCCTGCTCCCATCCAGTTGTTCTGACAAATTAGTAAACACTCACAGAAAATGAACATTGGGATGATTATGATTTCCATTACTTCTTTCCTTGACAAAACTGTTCATAAACAAACAAGCCTAAAG
>JACXGM010001226.1:25697-39721 GCA_016801145.1 Umbra pygmaea
GTGTGTGTGTGTGTGTGTGTGTGTGTGTGTGTGTGTGTGTGTGTGTGTGTTTGTGTGTGTTTGTGTGTGTTTGTGTGTGTTTGTGTGTGTGTGAATGTGGTCATATGTTGATTTATAGTTGTGGGTCCTGATGTCCCCACATTGATGAAGAAACCTTACAAATCTGACCTTGTGGGGACATTCCTGGACCCCATGAAGGGAATTGCAATTTATGGCTCACGGGTTAGGGTTAGGGATTATTCCAAGCACACACATTAGGTTATTAAGGTTAGGGTTAAGTGTAGGAAATAAGGAACAGGGATTTTTAGGTCAAGAATAGTTCCGAAGGCCCCATGAAGATAGAAAAACAAACATGAATTTGTGTGTGCACATAGAAGCTGCTAGGGTGGCCTCTCTGCAGGCAAGCAGGAAGGCAGACAGGCGAGGTATTGATAAGCTGAATGTGAATGGCAGGTGAAGGCTGTTATCGCCAGCAGTTGGCTGGCGTGTCGGCAGCGCTACTTCCTAGAGCCTGAAAATTCATTTTGACAGATGAATCCCCTCGCTGGCTGGTGAGGCACAGAGTAGTGGGGGGCTGATGGCAGAGGCTCGCCAGAGCGTCTCAGAGTAGCGTTAGCCAGAGTCATGTTGTGCAAACCGGCAATTTATACCTCCGCCCAAGGCCTTAGATGTGGCTGATGATATGCTAGAGGCCCCGCAACTATCCACCTACAGTATGCTTCTATACCAGCAGCAGCAGCATTCCACACGTTTAACATGCCTGACATATGTTTGCATAGTTAAATTGACGTTACATTTGATTTGAGGTTTTTCCTTATTACTACGTAACTATAGATTAATATTTCAGCTACATGCATCCAAAATGTAACTGCTGTTTTGTCATTTCATGTTTAAAAGTCACAAGTAAATTACCCTGCCATTGTCAGCTGTGCTGAATTCTGAGTAATTGACAGTAATATAATGCCATTAAGTTAATATTCAGATAAAAAATATGGAGGTTCGTCAAGTTATGACTTTAATGTTGGCTGTGTGGGCAGGTGTGCCCTTTTTTCCAATGAGGTAGAAAAAGCAGCTGTAAATGTCAGTTACTTAGTCTAGCTAAGTGAGTTACTATATTTCAATTAAATTTATATCATGTTATGATAATTATTTTCTTTATTGCAAATTTAAGCAGTCACTTTGCTTTTAATCATTTGCCAATATTAACAAATGGACAGCACAAAGATTCTGCTGATAGTTAAAGCAGAATAGGCTAGAGAGTAATGAGGTTCATGAAATAGATGGCATAATAAGGAGAAAGGGGGTGGACTGACATGAGAAGGAGTAGCCAAATTGTTTTAGTTATGACTATAAAAATGTATGGTACTGTTAGCTGCCATAATGTACAGGATTCCTTAGTTACACAGTGAAACACTATTTTCTTGAAACATCACATGACAGGGTCTGCTTGCTTTCTGTAGTAACAAAAGTGACCAAGAGGCAGGAGTGGAGGTAGGTGAGAAATTGGTTGCCGTGACTGCTGCACACCAGGGCCGTGCGCAGACCTTTTGAGGGGCACATGTCGAAACTGGAAAAAGGGCACCCCCTCCTTATACATACAGGTCATTCCCAAGAAATTAGCATATTGTGCTAAAGTTCATTATTTTCCATAATGTAATGATAAAAATTAAACTTTCATATATTTTAGATTCATTGCACACCAACTGAAATATTTCAGGTCATTTATTGTTTTAATACTGATGATTTTGGCATACAGCTCATGAAAACCCCAAATCTCAAAGAATTAGCATATTTCATCTGACCAATAAAAGAAGTGTTTGTAATACAAAAAAAGTCTTCCTCCAGACTCTTCCTGGCACCTTGATTTTCCGAATTTTATTGATAGATTCCGCGATTCCATCCATGTTTTCCGCAACGCGGAAACCATAGGGCCCTACACCACCCCAAAAAGGGCACTTCGGACAGAAAGGGCATGCGCTCTGCACAGGTTGAGCCCTACCTGTGCACGTGCCTGCTGCACACAATCATCAGCGGTCAGAAAATAAACACTACACACAAACGGAAACACATTACTGGGGAAAACATAAAAAGAAGTGTAATTTGTTGCTAGATATTTTAACCACTGAAGGTATCTGGCGATGTTTGAGTAGTTGTGGAATTCATCAACTAAGAATATATTTTGTAAAACTTAGTGAAGAAGCATAACCACAAATGATGACTTCAACTAAATAATTGAGACTTGCAACACAAAATATTGTCTAACTTCGTAGCACTCGTAAATTTTTTTATCCAACCCCGAAATTTAAAATAAAATAGGCGAGTGTATTTTGATCTCATACCAACATAAAAAACATTTTTATCGACATGGGAAAGGTCAGATAACAGACACAGGAAATACTTAGTAAATTAGGCAATGGCTGTGATATAAAATAGCTACACACCTGAAAATACACATCGCAATTATTAGTGCAATAATTAGTGTAAATCAACAGAAGCTATGATGATGAACCTGCCTGAAAGATATCCCAGGTGCATTTGTCCCCACACACAAGCGAGGAGCATTGTTTGAGTGTAAAAACACACAGCACAATGATTTACAGAGCTGGTTAAATCTCAGTATCTTATTTACTAGCCATGGGTTCAAAGGATCTGGTCTGTAGACCAGAGCTTTCTACTGACCTTCCAACATTTCCTCCAGCTGCATCTCTCATCCAGAGAACAACCAGGACCATCCCTGCTTAGCATTGGCACCTAGCCAACAGCGGGATGCAGGGTGCTGTGCAGCTGGTGGTGCCATGCCATGCGGGATAGAAGGCTACACCAGGCTTTGCTTTACTAAACCTGAGGGAATTTGGATCTAGGCCAACAACTGACACTAAAAGGCAGGGTTTAATAGTGTCAGCACTCTGTGCAAGAGAGATTACTTCAAGGATAATCTGTGGGCATATGCTGCGTGAGACAATGCCCCAACCACAGGGTATGAATATTTATTGAATGTTTTGATGCGCATGAAATGGATGTTAACCATATGCCTTGACCACCTCAGTCAGACGATTTAACCTATCCTATCCTAATACATACGGGAATACTCCAGCAGTGTCTAAAATAATGTAGTAGATTCTTTGGTAGAAGATTTGACTAATGAAAACTACAGACCAGCTTTCCACAATATTGACCAAATATTTTTCTTATGAATGATTTGATTTATCCCTGGAGAACGGTGTGTTGGGTTCGCAAAGAAAAAGATATAATGGAGTTTGAATAATTCAACTAATGTTGAAAAAATGTTGAAAATTCTGACACACACTCTCTAACACATTCACATCCTACCTTCCCCACTAATGTCCTGTATACACCCTAACATCCTCTGCATTCTTCCTCTGGACATAACACTCTTCTTCTAGTCTTGATTCCCCATCCATTGACATTTAGAAGCCGAGCTGAACCTTACTATGCATACAGTATAGGATCGCATTTTCCAAGCCGGTGGAAGGTTTTGTTGCTCTAAAGGAGAGTACAATAATTGACAAAAAAGAGGCAGTACCCATGGTAAACGCAGTGACATTATACTGTTCAGTACCTGCAGAAAAGGGGTTTCATATTTAAATAGATAAGTCCTGCTGAATTACTTGATCTCCTGTCAATGAGAATAGATGGAAAATTCAACACAATGAAAATCTGAATATAATACAAAAATGTTGCTCCTTATAGGATTATAGTGACATCTCTACAACTTCAGTTATTGACATATGGCTTAATGTCATACCATGCTACAGATGAAGACACAATGGGGAATATTTGCCAATCCTGTTTCTCTGTTCTTTCTTCCCAGATAACAACTCCAGTCCATTATCTAATGGAGACCAGACCTGGAGCTCGATTGTGAGTGGTTTTGCAGAGTCAATGTAGAGCCTAGGACCTGCCTCAATGGCCACAGAGTCAGTACCCTCCTAGCTTGGCTAAGAGACACAAGAATCCCTTTGCTACGTTTTTGGGGCCTCAAATACTATAGTTCTAGCTCTTGTATTTCTCCTACGAGCTCAAACAGAGGGCTCACTCCCACCTGTCTGCCAACTGAGAAAATCCTCTGACTGTTTGCCAACACATGTTTTACGTGATTGCATGTGACGGTCGCCACGTCACACAGAGCAGCCGGCGCAGCCCTGTGCACCCAGCGCCTGCTGGTTCACCATGCAGTGGAGACGGCGGCACTGCTGCCTCACCAACATGACCTGGACCGTAAAGCGCTCGCTCTTCCGGACCCACGTGGCAGGCCTCCTGTCACTAGCCCTCCTCTTCACCCTCTTCCTATTCTTCGGACACCAGGACTGGCTGCCGGGCCGAACCGCACCACGGGACAATCCACTGGCCTATACTGTTAGGGGCTTTCGCACGGCCAAGGCCGAGGTCAACCAGAGCCTGATTCTGCGAAGTTTGTGGAGGGAAATGGTTCATGTACCTCCCAAGTCCCAACATAACCTCAGCTCTCAGCAGGCGGAGGGTGGTGGAGTCATGGCTGGTGTAACGGGACTGGAGAACTCAATGAGTGCAAACAACAGTTTACAGCAGGAGATGGGCGTGGGAGGGCGTCTCAATGCCCAGCCGTACCGCTACATCCTTAACCAGCCCTTCAAGTGCCGGGACAGTACCCCGTTCCTGGTGCTGCTGGTTGCTGCTGAGCCGGGCCAGGCAGACGCCAGGGATGCCATCCGGCAGACATGGGGCAACGAGAGCGTGGCCATGGGCCTGGGGTTTGTCCGACTCTTCCTCTTGGGTTTAGGGCAGAGCTTGGACAGGTACACCCAGAACTCTATCGAGGAGGAGAGCCGTGTCCACAGTGACATCATTCAGCAAGACTACCAAGACACATATTACAATCTCACCATCAAAACCTTGATGGGCATGAACTGGGTGGCCAGACACTGCCCGCAGGCACGCTACGTCATGAAGACAGACAGTGACATGTTTGTCAACACCGAGTATCTCATCCAGAAGCTGCTGAAACCTGAGCTGCCACCCAGACAGAGCTACTTTACAGGCTATCTGATGAGGGGATATGCACCGAACCGCAACAAAGACAGCAAATGGTACATGCCTCCAGAGCTGTACCCTAGTGAAAGGTACCCAATCTTCTGCTCAGGGACAGGGTATGTGTTCTCTGGAGACATGGCAGAAAGGATATACCAGGCATCTCTAAGCATACGGCGACTGCATCTGGAGGACGTTTACGTGGGCATCTGCCTGGCCAAGCTCCGCATCGACCCCACACCGCCACCCAATGAGTTTCTCTTCAATCACTGGAGAGTTTCCTACTCCAGCTGTAAGTACAGTCACCTCATCACCTCTCATCAGTTCCAGCCCAATGAACTGGTGAAATACTGGAACCACCTGCAGAGCAACAAGCACAATGCCTGCATCAACATGGCCAAGGAGAAGAACGGGAGGTATAGACACAGGAAGTACCATGCAGAGAGACCTCAGTAGCGAGAACTCTACTTCCAGGTGGAAGGTTCTAAAACAGAGGAAACAGTGAAGAAGCAGACCAGAGTACAGGCTGGGAATAGAAAGGCATGTATGTCTGGGAAAGAGCACATTGTTTTTAGTATTGTGTACAGTCGATTAAAACTATTTTTTTATTTTAAGAGATATGTTATGTATTGTAAACATGTTGAAAACTCTTTTTAAGACGGCAGTATGTTCCATGTTCCTGTGCAATATGAAGCATGTATACAAAAGATGCTAAAATATTAAAGTGGGGAGTCTGACAGTTTCAGGTGCCAACAGAATGATCAGAAGATATAAGGCCAGTGGTTGTATGGGTTTTGTTATACTATAACAAGCGGATCCAGTTCCTTCACAGCACTATAAATAAATTATTAATATAATAGAGTATTTACATGGGTTGGGAAAGGGAAAGAAAGAAATGTATCAATACCTACAAAAATATTAAAATATATATGATCTGTAATGCTTCCCCTTTTATCAATGTTTTCTTTACAGAAAATATGAATTACAAGTGTTTACCTGTCAATTTGCCATATATTTAATTTTCCAACAAAGTTGAAGCTACTCCACAATTGACAGTCAGGTCTGAAATGACATTTTCTAAAGCTTTACAATGAGTATATATGGTGTCTGCACTTGAGGCAAATGTGCAATGAACTAAATGACAATGAAATTAAAAGTATACTTAATGTTTCTTTTGCCTTTTTTGTAATTTGAGCAAACACCTACATACTGAAACGTTTCTACGACCATCATTATATGATACATTAACTCATAATATTACTATTCCAAAATGTCCATCTATGTTACCGATCATGATGCACGTTTTCAAAATGCTTCCGATTCCGAAAGGGACTTGGAGAAAACATATTCATCAGGGAGAAAAAGATGAGTAAGTTACTGTATTTTCTCACCAGATAAGAATAATGAGAAAAGCCTATTAGATATCATTAGAAATGAATAATCATACTGCAGCTTTGAAAGACTACACTCCACTACTCATGATCCGCAGTTACAGTACAGTGACTGGTTAAATTGGTTGATGAGTTGTAATTGCCCTAGTATATGACAGAACAGGGTAATGAAGTGAAATCATGAATATGAAATGAATGCATCACAATGAGAGCAGTTACATCAGCATACCTCATTTGCACATATATGCTTCTCATTTCAGCCAGTCATACATTTGAGGGTTATTGTTTATAGAACTGTTTAGAAGTTAATATTTCAAAATGCAAAGGGCATTTCATTTGAAGTTATGCCACCAATCACAATTTTTGCTGGGAGAAACAAAAATAGAATGTGTCCATTAGCTATTGTGTGATGTTAAACTTATGATGAACTTACAAAATACTGTTTTAAACAAATGTGTGATAAATAAACATATTGACACAAGATCCTATAACAAACCATCACATGTCATCTCCCCTACATATTTTAGTGATTTGTACATTGCCTCACCACCAAATAAAAGCATCTGTCCTTTGAGCTGGCACAAGAGACAAGAAAGACCAGCCTCGTCTAAAAAAGCATGTAATTCCAACGATTCATTAAACACTCAACTGGCCTTAAGTATTCATTAGGTTGAATTAATTCAAATTAAATTCATGGTTCAAAGCCAGAGGATATTAGGGACTCAGGTCTTTTTCCATTCATCCATGACCTAGTCATTCATTTATTCCAGATTACCAGCATCCAGTGGTACTTATCGCTTCCAAAAATATGATGAGAGGCAGAGGGGGGATGGAGGGAGGACAAAAGCTTGCTAGGCGGAAGACAGAGCAAGATGAGAGTGTACAAAACCTACAGTGACGCTTGAAAGGATTCACCCCTTTTGGACATATTTTATTGTTAAAAAAGTATGTAAAAATGGATTTAATCAGGAGTTTATAAAATAGTTTACAAATTGCTCTAATGTATTTATGAATATGAAACACAAAAGAATGATTGCATTTGCTAGAAGCACCTTTGGCATCAATTACAACTATGAGTCTATTTAGACAACAATTCTCAGAGATTTACACATCTGGACCTGACAATTTTTGTTGATTTGTCTATTCCAAATGGCAAAAAGATCAGTCAAATTGGAGGGGGACATTTTGGTGAACAACTCTTTCCACATATTATTAGTTGAATTGAGCTTTGACCGGGCCACTCCAGAACATTGACCTTTTTGTTTTGAATCCACTCCAGTCTGGCTTTGCCTGTATGTTTGATGTCAATGTCCTCCTGGAAAACATATCTTTTCCCAAGTCTCAGGTATCTTGCAGACTTCAGCAGACTTTTTTCCAGAATGTCTCTGTATGTTCCTGCATCCAGTTTGTCCTGTATCTTCGCAGCTCTCCAGGCCCTGGTGCAGAAAAGCATCCCAGTACCATGACATGTTGTGTTAGGCTTCAGCCAAATATAGCAATACACATTGATGCCAAAAATGTCTGTTCATCACACCATGGAATCTTCTTCCACTTGGTCTCAGAGCACAGAAAAAAATGAACACCAGGTTTATTAATGGCTGGTAAATGTCAATATTTCCAACTTCTATTAATGATATATTACTGATCGAGAAAATATAATTGATAGAGTGATGGAAGTGTGAAGTAAAAAAACAAGGCTTTTCCTTCTTATGTGCTATTTTTTATTTTAACCCGTTTTCTTATTATAGTTTTTTGCATATGTGTTGTCAGGGGTCCTTCTTGGGATGGGGTGGTGGGAAGGGGAATGGAAGCATCTGTATTGTTATTTTTATTATACTGTAATGTTTTCCCCTAAATAATAAAAAATAAACAAAAAATTGGCTTTTCCTTGTCTTTAGCTGAGATGTCAGAAAAGGTAGGATTTAAACCATGCAACTAACATTTATAAAGTAAAATGTACACCGTTCAGCCTTAACATTTGACCAGCTGCCTAATATTGCTTAAATCTCTGTTTTTACCACCAAAAAAGTCCTCACCCGTCGAGGCATGGACTCCACTAAACCTCTGAAGGTGTGCTGTGGTATCTGGCACCAAGACGGTAGCAGCAGATCCTTTAAGTCCTGTAAGTTGCGGGGTGGGCCTCCATGGATCAGACTTGTTTGTCCAGCTCGTCCCACAGATGCTTGATTGGATTGAGATCTGGGGAATTTGGAGGCCAAGTCAACACATTATACTCATTGTTGTGTTCCTCAATCCATTCCTGAACCATTTTTGCTTTGTGGCATGGTGCATTATCTGGCTGAAAGATGCCAATGCCATTAGAGAATACAGTTTCCATGAAAGTGTGTACATGGTCTGCAACAATGCTTAGGTTGGTGGTACGTGTCAAATAACTTACACATGAATGGCAGGACCCAAGTTTTCCCAGCAGAACATTGCCCAAAGTATCACACTGCCTCCACCGGATTTCTTTCCTACCAATAGTACATCCTGGTGCCATGTGTTCCCCAGGTAAGTGATGCACATGCACCCGGTCATCCACGAGCTGTAAAAATAAAATCTGATTCATCAGACCAGGGGTGATAGGGGTGATGTGCTGACAAGATTTAGTCTAGAGAAGTCTGGCAGCTGTGTTTTGAACTAGATGTAATTTACGGAGAGATGAAGAGTTAATGCTGAAAAGAATGGAGTTGCAGCAATCAAGATGGGAAAAGATGAATCATGCATTAGGGTTTCAGTGGCAGTGTGGGAGAGGCAGGACTGTAGTTTAGCAATATTATGGAGGTGAACGAATGAGGATTTAACTGTCTATTTTTTGTGTTGTTCAAAGCTGAGGGAGGATTCCAGTATGACACCATATTGCGTGCATGGGGGGGATGGAGAGACAACCGTGCCATCAATAGTAAGATTGAAGGTGCTAGCTTTGGCTAGCACAGATTTTGAACCTAACAACAATAGGTCTGTTTTGTCACTGTTGAGCTTGAGGAAGTTCTGCTGCATCCAGGTTGTTATAGTTGCCGGGCAGGTTTCAATATGGAACAGAGGAGGGTTGGTGAGTGACTTGGTGCTGAGGAATATCTGAATGTCATCAGCATAGCAGTGGAAGTCACGTTGAAAGTGGCGGAGGATCTGACCAAGGGGGAAGATGTAAATAATAAAGAGCAGGGGACCAAGAACAGAACCCTGGGGAACACCCTGTGTAACTACAGTACAGCTGAATCAGAATTATAACCATTTCGGTAAAATGTGGTGAGTACGATTTGTGAGGTGTGAATGTAGCCAATAGAGTGTGGTTCCCTCAACACCCAGTCCTTTGAGCCTGGTGAGGAGGATCTGATGATTAACTCTGTCAAAGGCAGCACTCAGGTCCAGCAAAATAAGGATGTTGAGGGCACCAGCATCAGCAGAGACAAGGAGGTCATTGACGACTTAAGGAGAGCAGTTTCAGTGCTGTATAGTGGTCAGAAGCCAGATTGGAAAGGCTCAAAAAAGCAGTTATTGAGGAGGTGACATTGAAGTTGGGTGGCAACCGTCTTTTCTAGGGTTTCCACAAGGAACGGGAGTTTGGAGATGGGGCGTAAGTTGCTGAGGTTGGTAGAGTCCAGGCCAGGTTTCTTTAAAATGACAACTGCATGTTTATAGTTGGAAGAGACAACGCTATGGGAGAGAGAAGGATATACTATTTGAGTGATGTATGGACAGAGTGCAGGAAGGCAGGCTTTGATGAGAGTGGTAGGGAGAGGATCCAGGGAGCAGGTAGATGTTTTTCATGATGCAATATGTTTTGTGATATATGATGAATCAACTGGGGTGAGGGTATTCAGTAGGGCTTGGATAACAGGAAAGGGTAGGTAAATAAAAGTGGAAGAAGGAACTGTGGGGGATGGGTTAGCCAAGGATGCATAATGTGTGTAATCTTGTCAATAAAAAACTGAAGCAAAAAGTTTGCAAGCACAGTGGCTCATGTGATGTCGAAGTAGTTTATTGACAATGGAAAACAGAGTCCGGGAGTTTGTGGTGGAGGTTTTGATGGTGTCAGAGAAGAAGGAGGTTCTGGAAAAATGGAGAGCATATCTGTACATGGAGAGGTGAAACTTATAGGCTTCAGCCCGAACATCAAGGCAGGAAGACACTAGGCAGTAGCCCTTGCTTCATGGCACGGAGCTCAGATGTAAACCAGGGTGAAGAGAATGAGAAGACATTTTTCTTTGAATTAGGGCCATAGTGTTGAGTGCAGTAGACAGAGTAGTGTTGAACTGATTGGTAAGGTTGAGTCTGCCTTCTCGCCGCTTAGGGTAATCGATAAGTGTTTGAATGCTGACCTGCCGTACTTCATCCAGACATCCTGCAGCCTTCCACCTAGACAACCTCAGCCTCCTCATCCTTCACACTCCCCTCCCCATCCACCTCAAGATCTGGAGTGTCAGAGTCTGGATCTACTGGAGTCATTCACTGCTCCGATTTTGGAGTGATGCTCCAAAATCAGATTGCCTATGGGATGGAGGTCCCTCGCAATAGTCACTCTCATCGTCCTCATCTGGTGCCAGCTCTTTCATAAGGTCTACTGGGTTGTTCTCCCATTTCCCCCAAATGGAACATTCCTCAGCTCAATTCGGGGGATTTCTCTCACTAGCCCCCTTGGTCTGCCACAATATAGTAAACAACCCCCTGATCTGAGGTTTGCCACACCACAAAGTACAGGGTTGGGTCCCATGCATCTTGGATCTTGTTATGACATTTAATAAAATGGTTACACACATAAACAAGCTCCTCTTTCCTCAGGGCTGGGTCTCTCACTTGATGTTCAAACCTCTGGTCTCTGAGATGTCTGTTTGCAGCCAAACACGCCGCACATGTTCAACAGCCTCTTCCAAGGACTCCTAATGCTCCTGCACCCAATCCTCCAGCTCCAGCTCCTCTGATTTAGTGTCTAACAAAAAATCAACAGGAAGGCTCATGCCCAAACAATCTAAAGTAAGGGGTGCTCCCAGTGGACTGTTGGATGGTTGTATTATACGCAACGGTTACCTGAGGCAAATGAACAAATGAAAGCAGCATGGAAAATAAGTGATTTCTGTCTGAAAACTCCAAACATGCATTCCACACAGCGCTGAAATATGTGCATTACATAATCCACATGGCATTCGTTTAAATTCGATTAAACCAAAAGGTGTACTAAAAGCAATCACTGCTCTATCCTTTTTTGCCACTTCAACTTGGCTATAGCCACTAGCCAAATACATGGTTGAACCCCAGTCCGCCCCAGTGAGACCATCCTATGATTCCTTGATTCTTGGCAAAGGAAAAGCATATTTTCTTGTTTGGCATTTGGTTGCCAGTAGTAAAACACACATCCTAACGCTGCAATCCTTTTACTGCACCAGTACAATAAGAGATGAGTACTGGCTGCTACTTTCCTTAACTATCTGACTGTCCAATGACTGTTTAATACGGGCCCGAAACATCTCATTCAGAGATGGATGTACTGGGGTTTGGTCTGTCAAGGGGACCTCATGTGTGAACAAATCTGTGCACCCAACATCAGTGGTATCTAGGTAACAAGTCTTTGGCTCGCTGCTGTTCAATCTCATCCAGGCCCTCCTAAGAATCACTCTCACTGGTTGCTTCTTACAAATGTGAACTCCCTGGGGAGTGATGTTGACTAGAAGCATTTATAGAGATCTCACCCTGAGGGTCCTGTTCTGCTAATACACTGGCCATGCGTACCGTTGTTATGACTCTACATGGGGATAACCAGACATCCACATATGCCATGTTAGTAACTGGGACAAAGGCCACTCCCTTTTCGGCCACTACCAGATATTTTGTCTATAATGGATGAAATACTCGAAGAGCTGGAAGATTTCAACTTTGAAAAAGTGTTATTGAATGGTAATATCCAACCATACATGTTTGAGCCGGAATACAGTGAGGAAGTAATATGGCGAAGGACAAAATGTTTATCAGGTGAATTAAGCTGCTGCTACGGTTAGTGGCCACCGAGAAAGATATTGTCGAGCCTAGGACCAGATGTGGGCATAAATACTGTAATAGATTACTTTTCTGGGTTGGGCTGAGTTCACAACTTTTGGGAAGTTTCTCATTAAGAACCTAATGACCAGGTAAAACCTAATGACCTTTTATAGTATGTATGCCCATCTCTGCCTAGGACGAACTTGAACTGGCAGAGGTTTACCCAGCAATGGCTCCAGAGACAGAAAATATTTGTGGTAAAGTGTGTGACAGGGCTCAGTTTTTGCTTTCAACCATCTCCAGCCAAGAAAAGTATTAAATCTGTTTGTTAGATCATCCGAGTTTCAATGCTCACATGGACCAAGTTATTTTGGAAACTATCTATTCATAATCCCGAAAATCAATTGGAAAAACCAGCCAGGCCCAGTCGGCATACTAGCAGCAGCACAGGTAAGGACCTATCCAGTGGATTTATTTGTGTATACAGTGCATCCGGAAAGTATTCACAGCCCTGAATACTTTCTGAACGCACTGTAATTGGTGAATGCGAGGTCAACATTTAAAATAATGGCTCATAGTATACTGTTCAATCTGTACCATTTTGAGTTAGGTAGGTGAAATTACTCTTGATGGACTCGGTGAGGATTTTCGACTGATGGAGAGCTATGGTCAGGAATCTCTGGCGCAGGGTTTCAATTGACCTTCTACCTCACTTGTGTGCTCCATCTTCTTTTTTGTCAAGAAAAAGGAAAGAGGTCTCTGTCCCTGCATTGATTACTGCGCTCTGAATGAGATCACCATGAAATCCAGTTACCCATTATCCACACCAGAGTAGAACTATTAAATGGAGCCAAATGCTTCACAAAAATGGACCTCCACAGGGCTTCCAATCTAGTGCGTATCTGTGAAGGGGACGAATGGAAAACAGCTTTTAGTACTACATCCGGTCATTATGAATAACTTGTTATGCCATATGGCTTACGCTCCTTCCATTTTTCTGGCATTTGTCAATTAATTATTCAGCAACACGATAGACTGTTGTGTTGTAGTCTACCTCTCTGGTCTCTGAGATGTCTGTTTGCAGCCAAACACGCCACACATGTTCAAACAGCCTCTTCCAAGGACTCCTGATGCTCCTGCACCCAATCTCTGATGCTGCACTCTCATCCTCTATTTCGGATACATCATCTTCTATATCACTGATTTCTTCAAGTCCAGGTAGGTTAAAAGCATTGACCATATTACTTGAGCTGTCTGTCCGCTGAGCTGTACTTGCAAAGTAGCGCATCCCTTCCCTTTCTTCCTTTATCAAGGGCTCATAGTCCATGTAAACCATTTTTAAGAAGGCTTCATCCAATTGTCTCTTTCTTTCCTGCGACACTGCTGGGGTTTTACGCGCAGAAAAGTAATCTTGGAAGGCATTCTCCTGCTGTAACCTTCTTTGTTCTTCATTCAAGTTCTCTATAAATACAAATTCATTCTATATCAGCCCCTTAACAGGCTATTCATTTATCTTGCACAAAAACAAAGTTACATATATATCCTATCAAATCAATATGCATTGCAATTCACATAATATTATTCTGAGCTCCCGAAAAAAAATTGAATTTTTATTGTACATTTTAATAAAAA
>JACXGM010001226.1:39821-57555 GCA_016801145.1 Umbra pygmaea
CATTCCATCTGTATGTGCTCTACAGATAGTTTGTTGATGATATGACTATCAACAAACTATCAACAAACCATCTGTTGATAAGCAACTAATTGTGTATTTTAAGGGTAAGGGTAAGTTTAGAATATGTTTTAGGGTAATGGTTAAGGTTAGGTTTAACATAAGGGGAATGGTTAAGGTTAGGATTAGGGTTAGGGTTAGTCGATAGTTTGTTAAAATGTTGTTTACAGTATGCAGATAATATGTAGAGCACAGCCGCGGTCGGTGGATCTTAGTTGGGGAGGACGGGCTCGTATTACGCTCGGAACCGGAGTGAATGGAATGGTGCGCAACGAACAAAACAAATTGTTTTTTTGATTTGCACACATTCCATTCACTCCGGTTCTGAGCGTAATACGAGCCCGTCCTCCCCAATTAAGATCCACCAACCGCGGCTGGTAGAGCATCTAGAGATGGACTCTCAAAATAAAGTGTTACCAAAAGTTCAAGCTCATTTTATAAATGTACCTATATATTTTGTATATTGTGAAGATAAATTAAAATGTTAACAAACTTTCTTTTGGCATTAACGAAAATAGGCTATTATGATACAATGAGAATAATCTATTTCATTCTCGTTTCATAACTCGGATTAGCCTGTACCCACCTCATTGCTAACATACTCTGTTACTCACGACTTATGAGCTGCATAATGTATGGGAGGTCTTATGAAGATTGGTAAACATCTACCTGTTTGCTAAAGCTGAAAAATGTCTGTTCCACCAGTCTTCTGTTCACTTTCTTTGCATCAGGATAACGACATCTGGAGTGGAGGAGGTAGATAAAGTTAGTACAGTGAGATCCTGGTCTGTCTCCACCATGGTCAAGGCCCTTCAGTGATTTCTGTGGTTTGCTAATTAGTACTGATGCTTTATCAGAGGCTTTAGTTCAGTCATAGCACCTCTGACTTCACTTCTACAGGGGGCCCATGTCGTCTCTCCTGGACAACCACAACAGAGGACGCTTTCCAGAGCCTGAAGAACCAGTTCATGACAGCACACATTCTTAAACACTGAAGTGTCCCCAAGGATTGTCCTACATTCCCACAGACATCACAGACCACCTGCTTGACTAGGCTTACACGACACCAGTCTCCAGACACCTGGATATTGCTACAGTCCCTGCAGATGAAGTACTGGTGGCCATTTATGGCGCAGGATGTCTGTCGATATGAAACCTCCTGTTCCTCCTGTTCACAAAGTAAGAACCCACAACATCTCCCATACGATAAGCTACACCCGCTACCAGTTCCACAACGGCCATGGTTAAATTTTTCAGTAGACCTTGTCATTTATCTACCTAAATCTAAGGGCCATATCTGTTTTCAAAGTCATGCTCGCTTATCCCACTGCCAGGTCTTTATAGCCCTCCAACCCGCCAAGGCTCTATTCTGTTTTCCGGAACTACGGCATCCCTGAGAACATCATGTCTGATCGTGGACCTCAATTCCCATCTTGGGTATGGAAGACATTTATGGAATACCTAGGGGTCTCTGTGAGTTTAACATCTGGATATCATCCTCAGATAGAGAGAATAAATTAAGAACTCAGAAGGTTATTATGGAGTTCTTGCCAGAACCAATTATAAGATTAGTCAGACATATTACAGTGGGCGTAATATGCCCAGAACTCACTGCGCCACTCATCCACTAACATGCCTCCCTTCCAGTATGTCTTGAAACATTGGCATCCCACCCAGACAAGAAATCCAGCAGTGGACAACTGGTTTTCACATGCTGAATCTGTGTTCAGGGCTCACGTTTACTTGCAACCTGCCATTGGCTGCAGCCGGATCACCACCACAGTGGCTATCTATACGTAACCTCCCTCTGCGTGTGCCCTGCCGGAAGCTGGCACCTTGCTACATTGGTCTTTTTAAAATATCCCCACGCACCTAAAAGTCTCAACTACTTTTCATGTCTCCTATCTCAGGCCGGTGGTGGCGGGTCCCTTGGCTGACAGTGATCCTGGCAAAGTTCCTCCACCTCTGCTGACCATCGATGGAGATTCTGTGTATGTGGTACACTATCTCGGACTTCAGAGAAGGTGGCCACCTTGAGTATTTAGTGGATTGGGAGGGTTACGGTCCCAAGGAGCCTACTAACTGCACCTGCCTCCTACTCTTGCCTATTGGAATTGTGACAATTTTAGGATACCTAAAGGATTATTGTAGAAGAATATTATAGAAATATAAATTAATATATCCTATCGGACTCTTATGGTAAATTGACATACTATCTTATAGGAATCATATGGGATTATTGTAACAAAAACAAAATACCATACAGTAGACTATTCTTAATTACTTACAGTGTAGAGAGCTTCAAGTCAGCTATGCCTTTGGCTGCTTCCTATAAGATTCCAACAGGATTTCTATGTTTTGTCCTAATTTACCAAAGGAATTGCTGACGAAAGGGATTAGACAGCATAGATACACATCTGTTAACAATCATAAATTACCCATACAGGAGAAGCAGTTCAACACCCACGTGTCCTCACTAAAACAAATCTTACTCAGAAGTTTGCTAAATCATTCCTATAACATACAGTAACCCAAATAGATTTGTATTTAGATGCAATTAAAGGTATTTGCCTGGATATATTGATACATTGTAAATTGCAGAAAACATTTGACCTTGGTCATGTGTATATAGAGTGTAAATACAGTACACATAACGAACATAGCGGAAAACATGTTACAGAGCAGTCAATAAAAATAGCATAAACAGCATTCTGAGAAGAGCATTAATCCTCAAAGAATCAATAACACTGGCACTAATTATCCTCTCCCACGTTTGTCCTGATCCTCCTGTAATAAGAAGTCCAGTTGAGCGGCTAAATATTCTCCAGCATGTGGTCATGTACAGTAGCTTGATATTTACAGTTCCAACATCAGCACTGACAAATGAGGACAAGTCTTAGTCCAGAAGTGCATTAGCTCAAAGAGATTGGATTACATGTTGGTAAAATACAAGCCTGAAGAAACACTATTCTGCACAATCTCCTTTGTCACATATTGGAAAAAGTAACACCAGCAATGTATAAGGATTAGACACACGTGTATTTTTGACACTGACAGTTTATGTTGCTCCATAATTGGTAGACATCAAAAGAAAAGGAAATTTTCTTGCAATATGCACATTCTGTCGGGTTTAAAATACTATCATTCTATTTACATAACACATACTAATACACCATCCTTCCTTAAAATACCTCCATACTATTAATCAATTGCATCTCGTAGACAATGCAGTAGGAAAGCAAGGACCCACATTACAATTATCTTTCTCTCTTTCTCTCTGTTTTTATCATACACATCACACATTTTCTAAACCTTTGAACTCTCCTTTCATCTTTGCCTCCGACCCCCCAATGAAGTTTTAATATTGGCCATACAAGGCCTTGCAGGTGGCCACTGACGTATGAAACAGATCGAGGAGAACTGCAGCTATCTGCACAAATCAAGATATATGAAAAAGGCTAGGGATTCTGACAAGGCACTTTGAAGATGGCAGGAAGGCTTGGATGTGCTACAGTAGTCCCCATGTAGTGAGCGAATGACCTTGGCACAGAGGGAGCAGCAAAAAATACGCAGGATGCTGTAACCTCGTGAGGAAATGCGTTCTACAGTATATAGCAGAGCTGGTGAAAATTATTCATCAGTGGCAGGAGGACATTATGTATTCGTAAATCAATTATAACTAAGAGTTTAATGACTATGATGATTAATTCATGAAATGCTAAGAAACTTTTGTTAGAGACACCTTTTGAATACTATATTTTAGAGCATGAATGGTGAAACCATGAAAGCATTCATCAATCACTTGATTGATAGCCTGTAGCTATATATCAGTGGTTCCCAAACCTCTCCTCAGGGACCCCCAGACAGGCCATGTTTTTGTTTGAACACTGAAATGGCACAGCTGATTCAATTAGCCATAGGTGTAATGTGTAGTTGAGTAATTGAAACAGGTGTGTCATTTCATGGTGAAAATAAAAACATGGGCTGTCTGGGGGTCCCCGAGGAGAGGTTTGGGAACCACTGCTATATATATTACTTAAAGAGGTTATCCACCAAAAACTACACATTAACACTATGATATAAATGGTTAATGAATGCAAATATATGTCAACAATGTACTTCAGTGGAGGCTGGTGAAACTTGGTTGAAAAGGAAGGGATCATTTGTCTGAACTGAAGTAAATGGAGTAGTACCTCATACTGGGTTTGATATGTTTAACTCCATTCCATTTACTCCAATCCAGACATTAATATGAGCCCATCCTCCTCAATTATGGATAACTCTCCTACACTGATGTGCTGTGACATTTTCCTCCATTTTCCTCCATCATAATTTGGTTGAAGAAATCGTTTGACATTCATATTGACAACAAAACCCATACTACAACATTGAATCTCTCACTGTTTAGTTACACATTTACCTCAGTTTACCTTCTTAGAACATAAAGTACAGTTGACTCTCAATAAGAGAAGAGTATAATCATTTGTTTTTCTAGTGGGTTATTATTTCTTTCAAATAAAAACATTCGCTTTTCAGAGCAAAATTAGTAACCAAACCAAACAACATGGACTGAAAACATCACCTTCTGCTACATCAGAGATGCATCAATGGCCAAAAGATAAAGACTGACAGCTTCTGCAACCTTCCAGGGGTATCCACCAGAGCCATCCCCACCCCTGCACATCTGCCTCCCATAGGGACCTCATCAAAGGAGACACAGTATTTTTGGGGCCCCCAAGACAAAGTTCAGGGAAGAATCTCCAGAATAGGCAAAATCAGAAACCGGAGCTGCAGAAGATGGCGCAGCCCTAAAAAGCATGACGCTGACACCACTCCTGGCAGCACTTCCCCAGCAAAGCAGGTAACATAAAAGGAAGAAGTCAGCCAGGAGAAGATAGGAGACACAACTGGCTGCACTAGTTACATCCGTCAGCACTCATTCCTCCCAAATCCAGATGGCGCTTTTTAGACTTTCCCAGAAAAAGCGTATTGTTGGGTTTTGATTTTTTCTCTTCTCTTCCATTGTGCCAGAAACACTTTTCCATTGTCCGTACCTTGTGTCATACCTGTGATGGAAAAGGATGTCCTGTGCATCGTTATTAAATGTAATACTTAGTTTATTTTAATATAAGCGTAACAGTACTTGTGTTGTATATATGAATTGGACAGTACTTTCTATGTCATATGGCCATAGAGAACCGGTTAAGACCAGATTCTCCTAGCCAGCATTCTGTAATCGAAAGTTTGCCAAGGGTTTACCACCAAGACTACAAAATTGTCTCTGGCCTTAGGTGATATAGGGAGACACAGAGACTATTGTTACAGTTACACATTAGAATCGATCGATCAATGTCTTGTAAATAATGAATTTTGAGGTTATTGAAATATGAAAGGAAATAGTAGGTCATTAGATCAGATGTTAACAACACCATGAAGTCAAATTTCTAGGTTCTATTCTCAGGAGTAATTTTTATAAGCCTATGATACAAAGAATTTGTGAAAACAATCTGTAAACTGTATGGATCTGTAAAACTGTAATGTTAGAAATGGTCAAGACAGATAGTACAGGGTCAGCCCAGCTCATGTGGGGGGGGGGGGGTTGCTGATATTTTCTATTGGCGGAACTGGCTAGTGTAAACTGGACATTGCTTTATTGGGAAATAAACACACATGTTTCTACAGTATGTTTTAGACAGATAGGAATGTGTGTTTGAATAGGACTGTTGTAGACACCAGGGTCATGCGATATAAAGGTTAACAAGATAAAAAAGCAAGGGATAGCAAGGGATAGCAACTATCATGAAAAAAAGCATTTCTTGAATATGGATGATTATTGTGACGTACCCCATCACAACATACGCTTATCTACAGTAATTCTACAAAAATGATCTAGCTTTACCATAACATTTAGAGACTCTTCTACCTTGCAGGGAGGGTTTTCTGGAATTATTGTGATGGCTGTGTACATTCCACTAGATGCTGACAAATAACACAATGCTAAAGGAATTTAACTATGCAAACAACAATCTTGAAGCTGTGTTTCTTCCGTGGCAACAACTATATTTGTGGTCTCAGGAGTCAGACTTATAGAATTTTACGAAAATCTGGGACACGTGATTTCGTATGATATGTAATGTCCAGTTAGGTTTCAATATCGGTACAACTCGTAACAGAAATGTATCACATTAAGAACAATGTATCTAATGTCAAATGTATCATATGTTATGAACTATATTGAGACATCATATCCTATAAACGGTAGCCTACTGAAACAGAGAATTTCTTACAAATTCACACAAAGGTATTGTATGTTAATGTTTTATAATTTGTCTATGTTCCTAAATTGCTTTAATTATTTGACATATCTCCCTCATCAGTCAGCTCTCTCACTCAGAGACCAGGGTCAAGCTAGCGTGAAAGCTATGGCATTAAGGTTATATGGCTCTGTAAAGGTGTGGATGAATTTGGAGACCAGTGCAGGAGTTGTGTTCTATGTTTCATTTAGAACACGTCAAATAACAAACAACTAAGCTGACTTCAACCAATAATGTACACAGGTGACAGTGCCCAAATATTTAAAATCTAAATGCCTTTAAGGCGACAATCACTCACTGTACTTTACATAGTACAACACGGAAATGAGCTATAGTTGAGTTGACATAGATCTAAACCTTCTCAGGATGAATACTCATTAGAACACTTATCATAGTGCAAACACGGGACAGTGAAACCTATGTACCTGCAGGACATCACAACAGAATTGTCAAACAACCACAATGAAGCAGACACAACCTTGAAAGAAGTGAGACGGTATATAGCATACATGAGTAGATCAAACACAATCTGGTGTCAGGGGATAATTGATGGTCATGAGGGACTGATAACACACTGTCTCGCTTTAATAAAAATAAAGTGAAAAAAGTTTATGGTGCTAAATCAGAGCAACTGATGGGTTATGTAAACTCAGTATAAAACATGATGGGACAGGTTTGGGTTGCTTGTAGATAATGAAGTCACAATATGTCTTATCCATCAAATCCGTCTTACAAATTGTTTTTCGAAGTCACAAATCTTTTTTAGAGCTTTGTCTTGTGTCACTGATTTCATTAGCCTGGCACCGCCCTCCTACGTACTTTATTTTCCTTCAGTACTACGTCTGGGTTTCCAGCATGTTCTTGGGTTTTCTCCAAACAATTTTTTACCAGTCCAATCAGCAAACAGAGGGAGTGGATGAGAACGTTGACGTTGATGTCCTGCGCTACTTTGAGTTGTAGTACGTCACGATCAAATGTAGCGATTGGTTATGGCAGATCCAATGGTTTTAAATTTCAACAAAGTATCTTCAAGGAAGATAACACTTTTCAATGGAGAGTGGCCAGACTCTCTGTACAAATGAAATTCGTACGAGAGTCTGGTAGGACCAGGCTATGATTTCATGCCATAAGGACCAGGCTATGATTTCATGCCTTAACTTACTGGAAAAGACAACGTCTGGATGGCAGCATATGTTGCTCCAAAATGTGTACATACATATATTTCAGCATGAATGGGGCCCTCACAGATGTGCAAGTTAAGGCGCAAAATAAGGCAATGAAGTTACGCAGGTGAGGACATGCATAATGGATGAATGGGGAAAAATTATGCTGAACCAACCGGTTTCGTCAGTGCCAAAATGCTTAAGATGTGTTATTAAAAGAAAAGATGATGGTACCCAGTGTTAAACTGTCGACTCTCCCAACTTGCTTGGATTGTGTTTCAGTCATCAAATTTGAAATCAGTGTATATTTGAAAAAAATAATTAAATTCACAAAGTAAAGCATCACATAATGTGTTATTAATGTGTTTTCAATACAGTACAGGGTAAAAGCAAATTTCAAACAACTCCATTTGTTTTTATTTGTTTGCATTTTCCATACTGTCCCAACGTTTTCGGAATTGGGGTTGTATTAAAAGACAGCTGACATATAGCAGTTTTTATTTACATTAATGGGGATAGGAATCTTGAACAGGAATTAATTTATATAGATTTGTATGACTATAACAACTCAACCACCCAGCTTTGGTGTGTAATGATCAGACTCCGGATGTAGGAATAAGAATGGTTTAATTAATATATTTTCAAATACAAGTGCAGATGGATCCAAAGGCAAAATACAAACACAAGGCTATGGGCTAGGTCAGGAAGCAGGGTCGGCAACAATAATTCTCAGGCTGTGGTACAATAGAGCAGGGCTAGGCGTGGTCAGGAGGCAGAGGTCAAACCAGGTAGGTACAGGCAGAAGTACAAAGTCGGGATCCAAAAGGCTAAATCAGGTAACGGGCAGAACAGGTCTAGTCACAGGCAAAAGTACAAAAATGGCAGGCAAATCTCGAGTGGAAAAAACAAACACAGGTCAATACACTGGATTCAGAATACAGGACAAATGCTCAGTAGCTTACAGAAAGACAATACCTCGCATGGAGGCTGTGTGTGTGACTGGGCTATATACTGTGGTGCTGTGGCAGGTGTCAGTATTCAGGTGATTGGTCTCTGTGGTGTGTGCTGCATTCATGAGTGTGGGGAAGTGAAGTGTCTGTATCTTGGGAATGTGATCTGGACTGGGTGCTGTGTTCGTGTGTGTCAGGAATGGGTGCTTGTTTCGTCTCCGGTGTGGAGTGGACCTGACCTGAACCAGAAACCCTCACATGGTGCAGTTAAATTATTTATTTCCATGCCTTTAACGAGTAGCAGTGAGATGTTTTCATATGAGAAACTGTGCTAGGTTCATGCTACATGAATCCACTTGCAAAAATGTTGTCAATATTTCACAGAGAACCTTCAAAAAAATCTAGGCTTTAATATAGGCATGCTGTCGAAAATTTAAACATCATTAATCCAACCGTACATCTCAGAATTTCTCCCAAATTACGTTCTTAGGAAACTATTTTGAAAACCCGAATTACGTTATATGCCAAAATATTTAAGGTGTTTTTACAATCAGCTGCACGTTTTTCTATTAGGCTGTATTCGAACTTCAATTACGTTGCACCTGCAGATTTCATTTAGTGGATCTGTAGTGGAAATAATTTTTACAGGACCAAATATGACTCATACAACACCTGGCTTCCTCTTATACCTTATTCAACAAAAAGGATTTCCTGAGGGGAATTAAGATGCATAGAAGGGGGGTCAAAACGGCCACTTCAAAACACAGTCCTATTAAAGATAATAGGTTTTCAACTGATGAAGCTGATAAAACTAAACATTATAATGTACATCATGATATGTCATTTGGTGCTTGCTGGATCGTCCCATAACGGGAGTTTTGGTTTTATAACATGTAAGGTTATATGATTTCTTCACAGAGTGACTAGGAGAGACAAATGCTAGCTTCCCACTGTGAAGCATATTTAAATGTTATAACTCCGTTCTTTTGTTACGACCAGGATAAGTGCCGCCAAGTCTGCGCATAATCTAATCACGTTAATGTGTTCCGTTTGTTGCAACACTGGCCTGTGAAGTGATCACCATTTGATATGCAGCGGGAATGGAGTGGGATGTTCCTGAGTGGAAAAGGATAAATTGCTTGTTGTTAGACAACATTTTTTAGTTCTTATCATAAACGATTACTCCAGGCTATTTAGTGCTGTAGTTCTGTGTTATTATAGATTGCTAGGATATAATTGTGTAGTTTCTGTTAGAATTAAGGATTTCAGAACATGAACTATTTTGGGTATGTAATTTGTATTTCATTGTCCGGTTGAAGTGTTGTATTTCTCATGCTCTATAACTGGAATTAAATGTTACTTGATTTTATAACGGGTTCTGTCTGATACTTCCTCAGTTATTCCTAGAATTTCTCTGATGGAGATTTTGGGAGTTGAGTGTTATCTTGTTAACTACATACACTAGTATTCTGCTAATTTGTGACACACACACTCACTTTGCTAGCAAGCTATTCTGGTACTTAACGTGTTCTCCCTGAGTTGTATCTACGGGAAAAAGTTCAGCTCATTTGTGGGCATTCCTTTCTTCCGCGTCCCTATTATACGGTTCAGCTCCTGGGAAGCATATCCGTATATATGGGCGAGCTGATGCAAAATCGTTCATTGTCGGCTGTAGCAGGCACTTAGCGAGGACAGGAAGCTGTCCATAGGCCACATTTAGCATGGCTTGGTGAATCTAGACTAGCTACCTAGCGGTTTCGAGGTCTGTGCGGGTTAGGCTCCGGTTGATCTTGCTCAGCTAACACAAACACATTGAGTCAGATTTATAGATATTAAATATCAACAAGGTGAATACGATCAATTAGATCATTGTCTACACTTTCCCATTATGCAATTATTTATCTTATAACTCAGTACATTGAAAACATGGGAAAAGGAAATATTAATTAATAACTAAATATTAATGCTTGAATTTTATAAGGGCATATTAATTGTATTCTTTTATTCCCCGCCTACAGATTCATGCGAGAACATTCCTCAAATTCCATACATTCCATAGCATTCAAAATTATATTGCAACATTCACAATTAAGGTTAGGCATGAGAATACTAACGGTTAAGCTTAGGCATGACATTTCTAATGGTTAAGTTTAGGCATGACGTTACTAATGGTTAAGGTTAGGATTAAGGTTAGGGTTAACATTACAAGAAAACTGACAATCGTCTGTCTGCATCATGCAGCAATGTAGAACAAAACACACACAAAGTGTCGAAGTCACGGTGTCCATCGGAGAGATAGAGACAGGAGCGAAGGTACAATAATCCAAATAGAACTTTAATTCAATCAACCAAACACTGCCACGAGGGGCGAAAACAGGAGATACTGGAAACACCAGAAGACACTTGAGACACGTAACAGGATGCATTGACCAACAGGGGAACAACAGAAAAATGAGAGCTAAATACTAAAGCTAATAAGATACAATAGGTTACACCTGTGCCAATCAACATGTCCACACCGTCCCACACTGATGACATCAGACCACCCGAACACCAGTAAGACACGGAAGGAACACCAGGGGGAACCACAGACCATGAGACACGAGGGAGCAACTCAAAAGAACCATAAATAAACCACTGTATAATTGTATACTGAAAACACACTTAGAACGCAAGACAACAATCACAAGAGACATCACTGAACATACAAGGGAACATAGACAGCCTAACTCAGAGCTGGATGTTACAGAATCCCCCCCCAAGCCCACAACACTGGGGTGGGCGAGACAGAGGGCCCGGGGTCAGGAGAAACAGAGGTCGGCCCGGGGTCAGGAGGGACAGAGGGCGGCCCGGGTCAGGAGGGAGAGAGGGCGGCCCGGGTCAGGAGGGACAGAGGGCGGCCCGGGGTCAGGAGGGACAGAGGGCGGCCCGGGGTCAGGAGGGACAGAGGGCGGCCCGGGGTCAGGAGGGACAGAGAGGGGCCCGGGGTCAGGAGGGACAGAGAGGGGCCCGGGGTCTGGAGGGACAGAGAGGGGCCCGGGGTCTGGAGGGACAGAGAGGGGCCCAGGGTCTGGAGGGACAGGGACTGGGACAGGCATTGACACAGGGATGAGGGCAGGAGCAGGACATGGCACTGGGAGAGGAGCAGGACATGGCACAAGGTTAGGTACCAGGGAAGGGTCATGGTCAGGCAAGGGCACAGTGACAGGCAGTTCCAGGGGGCACAGGACAGGCAGTTCTGGTAGCCAGGGGAAAGGCAGTTCAAGTGGCGGCCAGGGGCAAGGCAGTGCAGGTGGCGGCCAGGGGCAAGGCAGTGCAGGTGGCGGCCAGGGGCAAGGCAGTTCAACGGGCCCCGTTGGCAGGGCGTCAGGGAGCCCAGTCACAGGCAGGGAATCTGGAGGCCCTGTAACAGGCAGGGTGACTGGGAGCCCAAACGCAGGCAGGGTGACTGGGAGTCCGGAGGACGGCGTCGTCAGCGACGGGGGTCCGGAGGACGGCGTCGTCAGCGACGGGGGCTCGGAGGACGGCGTCGTCAGCGGCGGCTGAGCAGGGGGTCCGGACGTCAGCGGCGGCTGAGCAGGGGGTCCGGACTCCTCCCAGGAGGCGTCATCGCCAAACCCAGGAGGTGGGAGGAGTAGGACCTCCAGGTCTGAGGCCAGGATGGACTCAGGACAGGCTGCTGCCTGAGGCTCTGGCGGTGGGCAGACAGCTGCCTGAGGCTTTGGCGGTGGGCAGACAGCTGCCTGAGGCTTTGGCGGTGGGCAGACTGCTGGAGGTGTAGAGCCCCCACTCCACCCCCTACAGCTCCCCCCCAAAATTTTCATGGGGAGACTGTCCGCCTCCACGTGACAGGAGGCCCTAGGAATGGGAACTGGGGCTCTAAATGACCCTAGACGGGGCATGGGGTCCCTACAGTGGGCGACAAAAGTGGGCCTACCTGGGGCTGAAACAGAGGTCCTAGGGGCATTAACAGAGACCCTAGGGGTAGTAAATGTAGCCCTAGGGACAGAAACTGTGGACCTAGGGGCAGAAACTGTGGACCTAGGGGCAGAAACTGTGGACCTAGGGGCAGACACAACTGGGGCAACAACTGGTGCAATAACTGGGACCCTAGGGGAACTAGCTTGAGAGCTAGGGTAACGTGGTGGTCTAGTACCCAGACGGGGGGCCCTATACTGTGGCCTATCGCCCTGTATCTGAGCACTAGGGGAGTTAGCTGGAGAACAAGGAAGGCTAGCCTTGAAACTGTAAGAGCTAGCCGTAGCACTGGGGAGGCTAGCCTGGGAGCTAACAGGGGGCTTGCTAGCCTGGGGGCTGTGGGAGCTAGCTGGGGTACTCACAGTCAAACGGGGGGTCTTATGAGAACTCCTACCCTGAACCCAACTGTGAGGGGACCTACTAGCCTGGAAGCTGTGAGAGCTAACCTGGGAACTGTGGGAGCTAGCAGTATTTGTTTGTTTGCTAGGGGACCTACCGGGAGGGCTAGCCCCCTGAATTCTGTTCAGAAGGAGATTCCACGACCTCCTGACTTCGTCCCGGTAAGCATCCCCCTCCTTCTCTGTGAGCGAGATGTAGTCCTCCTCCTCGTTCCAGGAGTCACAGTCCTCCGCCTCTTCATTGCTGCCGTCAAAGGCGTCCACCCAGCTACTTAACCCAAAACAGGCTACTCCCTCGGCGTCATATTCGACTTCCTCCGGGGAGTAGCCCATAGCCAAGGCCTGCTTCGTAATAAGCCGATTGATCCGGTGGAGATCCCCGGCGACCTCTCCTTCTTTGGGGGGGGAAAGGACGGCTCTCTCCAGAGACGCGGATGCACCTTCGCTGTCTCATGATTTAAGGTTGGTCAATCTGTCACGGTGTCCGTCGGAGAGATAGAGACAGGAGCGAAGGTACAATAATCCAAATAGAACTTTAATTCAATCAACCAAACACTGCCACGAGGGGCGAAAACAGGAGATACTGGAAACACCAGAAGACACTTAAGACACGTAACAGGATGCATTGACCAACATGGGAATAACAGAAACATGAGGGCTAAATACTAAAGCTAATAAGATACAATAGGTTAAACCCGTGCCAATCAACATGTCCACACCGTCCCACACTGATGACATCAGACCACCCGAACACCTGTAAGACACGGAAGGAACACCAGGGGGAACCACAGACCATGAGACATGAGGGAGCAACTCAAAAGAACCATAAATAAACCACTGTATAATTGTATACTGAAAACACACTTAGAACGCAAGACAACAATCACAAGAGACATCACTGAACATACAAGGGAACATAGACAGCCTAACTCAGGGCTGGATGTTACAGTCGATCTGGATTAAAAATTGCGAACACTGGCATGAAATTTGCAGATTTATACACCCGTCTACTGTCCCTGACCACCACCCTAACAAAATCCAAACTATTTACATGCTACATCATGATCTTCATATGTTCATATTTAATGTTATTCAAGTGTTAAATTTAGTTCCCTATGAATGTAATTGGCCCTCTCATACGTTCATATTTAACATATTTTGGTTTTACAATATAGTTCCCTCAGAACGTATTTCATGTGATTTTGGGCTCCATTAATCTGGTTATGCGTACACATTTTTACCTGCATATGCTGATTACACCCAACACATGAGTTACTTAACATTTAGTATTGAAGCACAATCCATAGTTTGAAGAACACTAACACATTTGAATAAGTCATTTTGTACCAATGGCTTAAATATAAGTGTGGGAACTCTGTTTATTGTTCCCATTCAGGCAAAGAGTAAAGTCAATTGTTTGCAGTTCGATAATCGCCCTTCCAATCACAATTCCTGCTGTGTCATAAGTTGCCCAGCTGTCATACCCTATATAAAAAACTGAACAATGCTCAGAAAGATACATCACAGGAAGCAGAGGCAGGGGCAATAAACTGAAGGAGCGTAATGGGTCCCTTGCCATTTCTTAATTGGTGAGTAGCTTGCTTCAAAATAAATGAGAAATGAGAAATGACGCACAGCCAGTATATTAAACATGGCAGACACTGCCTGATGTGTAATGTAGACTATTTTGAGAGAACCACCCATAGGAGAAAGAAATATGGGAATGAAGACATGGTTTTCATCCTAATTTCTGCATTTTAACATCCCCAAGAGAACACAGCAGTGTGCTAGGACAAATGGTGAGTCTCACTGCTTTGACTGGGAAAGGCCTGTAAAGCATTATGATTACACACACACACACACACACACACACACACACACACACACACACACACACACACACACACGAGTGACTGAGCTTTTTCATTTCCATGGTAACCATTAATTGATCTCTGGAGTTGTGCTGTGAGGGAGAATGTCACAGACAGAGGGCGAGAAAGAGTGATAATAGAAAGATAGGGAGGAGTCAGTCGAAATGAAGAAAATGGTTGACAGGCACAGGAAAAGTGAGAAAGGTGCAGTGACAGATTGGGATAGGGAGCAAAGCAAGAGAATGGAGGGAATGAGATAACATATACTGAACAGGAAAATATTTAGAGTCTTACAGTGAAGACAAGAGTATGTGCTGTATGGTAAGGCAGTAGTGACAGTTTGAATGTAATGAACAGATAATATAACAAAGAAAGATTCAGCTGAGCAATACATGAAATGATGACTACTGTATATAAACCAATCACACAATTGGTTGCTATATGGTTTCTATAGCAGCAGAAATTATTAAGCGGGATGTAGGAAACAACCCAATGTCTGGTAATTTCAACCAAGCCTCAATTGCATGTTTGTTTGAACAATTATGCTTTAAGGTAAAACAATGCATTTGACCTGGTATTCCTCTCTGAACAGCGCTACCTGGTGTTCTGCCTAAAGAACAAATACAGCCCTGTCTCTTTCTAGGGTCTGTGGTAGACTGGACCCACAGAGATATGCTGAGGTCAAGCTAGTCATTTTTCTGCTGATGTGAATATTGTGGTTCAGATAAAGAGTTTGAGTCACTTCAAGGTCAACGTAATGCCTCAGATTAAAGAACACGCGCCTGCTTCTGCTCAACTGAGCTTTGTGATAATACTGCGCTGATAGTGTACAGAGGGGAGGAAGAAGTATGTCCTACCAAACAAACTTTTTACATAGATTAACTGCTGTTTTATTTGAAAAAAAAATAGTTAAATCCATTGTTTTTACTACCTACATAATAACCTTCAAAGATGTTTGTGTTTTTTTCTACTTGATTCTATATGGTTGGCCCCCATGCAGTCGTCATCATGTATGCACTCACTGAATGTCATAGTTCATCAAAGTGCAATAATAAGTAACTCAGTAGAATAATAATAATAATAATAACTGACTGAATCCACAGGACAGCTATTTGGTCTGATTAAAAGGGGACAGTACTGCATCTCCACAACTGATGATGAGCTGTGTGATGTCAAGTTATTGTTATATCTGCTCCAGGCTTTTCCTATGTGGGTGTTACACATTGGTGGTGGATGAGGTGGGCTTTCCCGTTCACTAAGGGGTTTGGGTTTTTTGACAACTGCTGAATTTATTTGTATTATTAATTATGTCTAGCACTCAAAATTTGGCCCACTCAAATCCTTACTCTTGCCCATAGCTTCTTCATATTGTCCTCAAAGTTGATAGAAATTGTGTTGGTTAGATGACTGGTTCAGAGCTTCTCCAAAACAACAGCTATTGTGGGGTGTTCCCGGTCTGCAGTGGTCAGTACCTATCAAAAGTTGTACAAGGAATGAAAAGCAGGAAAACCACCGACAGGGTCATGGGTAGCCATAGCCCATTGATGCACGTGGGGAGTGAAGGCTAGCCAGTGTGGTCCAATCCCACAGACAAGCTACTGTAGCTCAAATTGCTGAAAAAGTGCATGCTAGTTCTGATAGAAAAGGTATCAGAGCACAGCGCATTACAGTTTGTAGCATATGCGGCAAAAGGTGGACCTACACAATATTAGGGAGGTATATCTTATGGCTGATCTGTGAATGTCTAGCTTTAATGGTTGTGTCATCTAGCCATGTTTTATTAGGAAGGATCAGCATAACCGATCTTTATGCACATTGGAACATAACATTAGCAGTGTTGGGGATAACGTGTTACTTATTTTTGGTAAAAAGTAACCTAACGTGTTACTTTGACAATTCAAGTATTTAGTTACTAGTTACATTTATAACAACATTTGTTACATTTACATTATATCTTCACCTTTTCTGTTTTAGAACACAAGCTAATAATTTATTATCCGTTGTTGTTTTTTAATCCGTATGTCATTAGTGCGCCTCCACGCCAATCAAAAAAAAATCAACTCCACGCCAATCAACTTATAATATAATGAATTATGCGGATTGGAGATTAGCGAAATGGAAGAATACATAGTCTACATTTTAACAGCTAGAAATATTAACATTTCAAAACTATCGAAAAGCAGGGAGGATAAATAAGTGTCTTGTGCTCCAGGTGCAAAGGCCTGTCGAGTGGGAAGTAAATGGAAAGCTTGTACTCGTTCGTCTCTCTCAAACGTTTTGAACCAAAATTAACTTGGTTTTACATGCAAACACTCACACATTCATCAGAAGTAGACTGATTATATTGGTCAATTGGATCATGCCCAGAGACTGTAGTTACCAGAAGTCGAGTTGTCATCGGGCCTGAAAACTGAGCCTGGTCCGACTCAAGCCAGCTCATATGAGGCCCGAGCCCAAGCCTGGTCCGACGTCACAGAAATTAATTAAGCCCGGCCCAAAAAAATAATGTGCATAAACCTTTAGTCTATTTTTTGATATGTAAAGCAATAAAACAGTAATGGAAGGAAATTAAACAGACCTTGCAATAAAGCTAAAAATATGAAAATAAATGTTTAATTAATGTTTATGCTTTGTTTTTCTTATGTTTGGAAATAAGTGCAGGTCCTACCTACTTTCTTGGCCTGAACCGTAGCACTTTCTTTTTTATCATTTGAAAAACATACTAATGGGTTAATTTTTGGTTTTTACTCTTCCAAACAGCCATAAACCTTTAGCTAAATATTTGAAACTGTTGCAGTTTCATAGGAGTTAGGAGACAGGAGCGTCTTCAATTAAATCTGGACATTTATTTCAACAACAAGGAAGAACTGTACAGAAACAAACACAAGAACAAACATGAGGAACTAAACAAACCATATAAAACATGACATCAAGAACAAGACTAAGGAACACTAACATCTGAATAAACTAAAGACATTCACTACAAAGAACAAAAGTACCCAC
>JACXGM010001227.1:0-14408 GCA_016801145.1 Umbra pygmaea
ATATACAAAATGGAGTATGCAGGTGTGGTGAATCATGATAATTGAGTCCGGGTATGGGAACTGTAGTTCTTAGGAGGTATGACTAGGGAAACTGTAGTCCACAGGAAGTAGAACTGATGAATGGGAATTGTAGTTCTGAGCGGGATGGAATGGGGAAGTGGCAGTGTCCAGGGAAGGGGAACTGGGAAACGTTACATACCATGACAAGGAAAATACTTCTATATAACATAACAAACTGTAGATAAATTTAACCACTGTGAATATTTTCCGGATGAAATCTATATGTTCCTGAAAGCTACTTCTGAACCAGTTACATATATCTTACTACACATTTTATTGATTATCACTCTGTTAATTACCATGAGAAAAGAAATACTTCTATATAACATAACAAACTGTAGAAAAATCAGTTTAATGATCAGCAATATCGTTCTTATTAGCTTTTACTTCCTCACAACGCCAACAAGTTATTCTTGAGACTTATGTCAGTTATGTCAAATATAGAGACCATTTGCAGCATTACAATAGTAATGTTTATTTATATCTAAGTTGAGATACATTATTATGCTTTGAGATATGGTGGGAGATCATGTGATTTATGAATAAACAATATTTTGAACAGGTCAATACTTTTTGCTGTAGAAATTTGAATATTTCTAATACATAATCAGAGCCATTTTTACACCTTCAAAAATACATTTTTAAAACCCTAAATAAAAAACGTTTCCTGACAGCAGGGATTTGCTACTTTTCTCTTCCACCAATTTATTTAAAAAAGCAACGCAATCAATCAAATTTCTGTACGTGCACAACAGCATACATTTTTGCTTAGCTAATTTCCAACATGGTCTGCACACAGGCACATTAGAAACCATGGTTCCAGACAGCTACTGCAGCCTTGCATTGCCAGAAGCAAGAAATACTTTCACAGCACTGAGAATGTACAGAGCCATGAAATTGCATTTCTTTGGACTAGGCTGGTATTCTAACTTGTTAGCGGTGACAAAACGTGCTTTGAACAAAAGCCTGGGGTAGAAATGTCTGTCCACATAATTTTTTCTTACAGAGTACACGTACGTTTAGAGGGACAGCCATGTCTGTAATTACAATTATTGATTTATTGTAGAAATCAGGGACATTGCATGTGGAAATTTCTTGCTTACAAGTTGACTAAACACACAAATGTTCACAGTACAATTGTCCTGTTTGTGCTCCTACAAGATCGTCCCCGCTCCCACACCACGCTTACATCACCTCCCATCCACCTCTTTTCCATTCATAACAAGACTGTTGTTTCCTCAACCTGTCTCTTTAAGTATAATATTCAAGAGTCTGTCTGATGTGAGGGACTGATACAGTATTTGAGAAAACATCCCAGTCCCGTTGCTTCTTCCCTCCCCTCCAAGCCATTCGCAAGTCCTGCTCTCAGATACATCATGGCCATTCTCCTGAAGAGGCTTTGGGCTGTCAACCGCGTCACATTTAGGGAACATGCTTAGGCTCCCTCTGACAGCACCACTCGCTAACTGGAAGGGACAACCCACCCCATAGCTCTAATTTATCGCTCTTGACATGTGTCCGATGCCAGGAGAGGCCTCACGTTCTCCAGTACACAGCAGGAACACCCTGGACACAACAATTTAGGGTTAATTGTAACAACCACAGCGGTACCGTGTATATATGCACTCTGGTTTTAGGCAGTTGGCTGTCAATCTATTTCACTACATGTATCCATCAGTAGTATTTAGTTAAAAGTGCAGTGTGTGAATTTTATTACTCAAATGTCTTGTGAGCTAACTGAAAACCCTCACTTCTCTTTTTCTCTCTCTTGCTCAAACATTGAAGCACCAGACAGAGCATATCCTAGTACTGCAAAACAAACTCAGGAGCAAGCGTAATTTTTAACTGAATTGACCAGTAAAAGTGGCTACCACTCGGTTTCTTTTCTATACCAGCTAGCAGCTATGCAGCTAACCTGGGAAACCTTTTGAAATTGCAAAGGGAAAGCATGCATTGTTATATTGAATTATGTATACTCTGTTATTTAGGCCGCATGGGCAAATCCATTTCATGTCCACTCTGTCTCTGGCAGTAGGCTAGTTTACGCAAGCAACTCCTCAAAGCACCAGTAGTAGTAGGCAGGCAGGTATGTTACGAAATAGGCTCCCTACTTCATCTTCTCGTAGACCAGTGTTAATTTGTGGTCCAACGCTGTCAGATATCCCTAGTGGTCCATGAGGAAATGTGATGAAAACAAGTTTGTTTTTGTTGTTGTTTTAGGGCTGTCAAAATTAAGGTGTTAACGTAACAAATAAATTTGTTTGCGGGTACTCCTCTATTGAGATTAATCGGCTGCCTCTGTATTGAGAATGTGGATGGCAACCAGGGTATCAAATTAAACTAGAAGTTTTCATACAAGTTAGTGTCATTTTTTGTGGTGAATGTAACTAAATATTAAAATGCAAGTTAAACAGATAGGATGGCTATCCAATAGTCAATCATTAGCTTTTCCAGAATCAGATTATTCCATATGCTATCAATTATTTTTTAGTTGTCATATAATGTGTGCATTAATCAACAGTGCCTTTGTCTATCCTCTTCTGCAGAAAGTGCTGCCAGCCAGTCAGAGGCAGCTACAGTAGTGCAGAAAGACAGAGTAAAAACACTGTAGCAGTCAACACATAGGAGAATGAACCAGGATAGAGAGGTAAGGCAAATGAGTAGTAAAGACTGATCAGTTTCAATTACTTCCTACGTAAGTGTTCAAGTAAGGACATCTATTGAATAAGTAAATTAAGATCAATGGATTTATGGGAATACACATATGCACCATGAAACAGTGGGGCTACACTGTGAAAATATAATTTCTATTGTTGTTCAATTCATCAATTTGACTGACTGATTTCCACATAAACTGGTCTGTAACATCAGTGACATTTTTGCAAGATGCTTTTATTTTGTCTCAGTCATTTGACTGATGTCTTTATATGAACTGTAGCTCAGTAACTACTTTGAAATTGCTTTTCTTGTTTTGTTCAGTAGAGTTTTGGATGAAATAGCTTGGCATAGGTGTTAAATTAGTTAGAGAGTCACCGTATATCTCAGAATTTCTCCCAAATTACGTTCTCAGGAAACTTAGGTTACTAATGGTTAAGGATAGATATGACGTTACTGAGGTTAAGGTTAGAATTAAGGTTAGGGTTAACATTACAAAAACCGACAATCGCCTGTCTGCATGACGCAAGCAGTGTAGAACAAAACACACACAATGTGCCGGTCTGGATTTGAACTCGCGAACACTGGCATGCAAGTCGCGGATTTATACGCACGCCACCATCCCCGACCTCCACCCTAGCAAAAATTATGCTATTTACATGCTACGTCATGATCTTCATATGTTCTTATTTAACGCTATTTGAGTGTTCAATTTATTTCCTTACAAACGTAATTGACCCTCTCATACGTTCATATTTCACATATTTCGGTTTTACAAAGTAGTTCCCTCAGAACGTATTTCATGTGATTTACGGCTGTTAGAGAGACACAATATAAAAAATCCTAATAATACTAATACTAATAATATACTAATAATGTGAGTATATTTACGATGGGGTCCCATACATATATATTTTTATACTGGCCACGATTACTTGCAACAACCCTGTATAAAATGACTGAGAATGCCATGTTTACTTCTTTGCACAGTTTTAAGCAAGGAATACAAATGCATTGTTAAAACAACACTTACAATTAGGATATTAGTAGAATAGCCCATATGAATAAATGGTCGGCCTTGTCACATTTTTGATATTATACATTTTAGTCATTTAGCATATCCTCTTATCCATAGAGACTTACAGTGAATACAGGGACATCCCCCTGGAGCAACGTAGGGTAAAGTGCCTTGCTCAAGGACACAATGAAATTTTGCACTTTCGGTGTCAGGAATCGCCTACAAGTCTGAATCCGTAATCACTGAGCAATCTGACCCTGTGTCACCTTTAGTCAGTTTGTCTATACTAGCCTACACAAAAGTGATTGGTCTGATCAACTGAATACAGCCTGACTGAATTATATTACTTTAATGAAAACGTGTTAAATTGGTGCTTTTTTAAAGGAATAAGATATTAGAGGAGACTGAACTAGGCCCAAGTTCAGAACATAGTGTGTGATTATAAATGGTTTTGTGGCAACATTGGGTAATGGGAATAATGGACACTTGTAAAGGGTGTGTGTGTGTGTGTGTGTGTGTGTCTATGTATGCATGCATGCATGTGTGTGTGTGCACACGTGTAGGGTACCCTTTTTTTTACTTGAGGCTCTGCCCCCCTAAAATATCTGTGCACAGCCCTGATCTTTATGCCATCTGCACATTAGCAGACATTTTGACAGGCTGGTGCTGGTAGTTGTAAAAACATAAAGTGGAATGAATACACTAAATCTACATAAAGTTGACATGAATGTATATTTGCTAGCTGGTGAGCATGTGAGATCAAGGAAAATGAAGGGTGGTTATATCCTGAATTTTAATTTACATTTGAGTTCATGTACACATATAATACCAGTTTATGAACCTATCTAGGCCAGGAAATGAGCCGAGTCTTGAGTTAAGTATGTATAGTGCAGCTGTTTAATTAACACAACAGTTTGAAGGTGTCTTGATTGGGTGAGCATATTTTTGTAAGCCTCTTGAGAGCAGATGGACATTTTTTAAGGGACCACAGAAAGGAAAGAAACCTGGATCAACACAGCTGCCTCATTAAAACTGCTGTGTTAATACAAGCTGTGACAATTAGTGTGTCCATAGGGAATCAAAAAATTCACAGAAGCTTCTGGAAATGCCAGAACATTTCTGTTATAAAATATTTGCTTTAAACTTAATTTCTAATCAAATAGACAAACATATTACTAATTATTACCTATTGCAAAAAACCTAGTAGTGTTAATTACACATATAAAAAGTGCAAAAGCATATAAAAACTATTCCAAATCTAACATTAGGAACACAGTCTTGTTTCAAATTCTCTTGCAGATTTTCTTTAAAACATACATGTATGCATCTTGTTTAGCTCCAATAATACAAATTTGTACAATAAATCAATCCAGATTTATCTGCTGAAAATGTGTTGAACTGTGCCCTTTCACCTAATCATTGTAATCTGTCCCAAACCTTGGTTTGAGTCCATGCTCAGTTGGCGCTAAGCTAAGCTTGGGCTGTTCAGTGCTTGCTCATGACGGATAATTCAGAGACCAGGGTGTGAGACGCCTGCTGAATGACGATGTCAAGATCAAGGAAATCCAGCAGATCAGACACCAGAGGAACGATGGGTGACAACATGAAGGAAGACAGATAGAAACACAAAAGAAAAACTGTTCCATAACAGCAGTCCCATATGCAACAAACTGCAATGCACTCTGTTCTGACACCTTTCTATCAGAACGGTGCATGTATCGTAACTCCTCTTCAGTCCCTCTGTCAGCTTCTTGTGGCACAGCTCAGTGCTGCCTTCAAGGGAACGGGACGTCAGAGTCAGTCTATTCTGTTGTTTTTGAGGATAGGGTGCTGCCTCATCTATAAAATATGGTGTTTACTGTGTTAGCTCTGGAAAATTTATGTTTCCTGTGACCCGGTTGAATTTTTTCAACAAAATATTTGATAGTTCTGTGATCACACTCCAATATTTTAGCAATTTCAAGAGTGCTGCAAAATAATTTTTTTAATTTTAGACTTTTCTTACTCAGTTACATTTCTTTCTTGGTGCATTTTGCGTGAAGAACAGAAGCTGCCTAATAATTATGCACGCCTTGATATAGGGCAGGTGTATTCAACTTGGAGCCTGCACACTGTGTAGATAGTGGTTTAAAAGTAAATATCATATAAGCTTGTGCTAATGCCTTATGAAATGTGCCCTGTGTTAAAAGCCCACTGCATTTGGCATGTAACTAACCTATTCTAATAGTCTCTCAGGGAAGGTCTTTTTTGAATAACCTTGGCCTGCCTGCACAACTAAACACTGCATGCTATGCTACACTAAACCCTCTTAGTTTATGTAACACTGTCATGTTAGCATACTGTATGTGGTACACAGTTATTTAGAATTGCAAATTACACCCACTATGTTATCACTTCTCAGTGATGAAGCTACTGAATTAAATTGCGATGTTGGCAAACAATAAAAGACGAAAACCGAGCTGAAAATTATTAGAAATGCTGTTTGTGGCTGAACTAGGTCTGGTGAGGAATTCTGGCCAGAGTGCTGGACCAGTCAGTATCTGTTTTCTCAAAATAACAGTAAGCTATCGGTCTTCCTGTGAAC
This sequence comes from Umbra pygmaea, assembly GCA_016801145.1. Classification (NCBI taxonomy): domain Eukaryota; kingdom Metazoa; phylum Chordata; class Actinopteri; order Esociformes; family Umbridae; genus Umbra; species Umbra pygmaea. Next base: position 6,318 of record JACXGM010001227.1, read on the forward strand.
AAAGCACTTCTTCCTTACTGTTCCAATGGTCAATACTGGTTGATCCACAAGTTGTGACCCCAACTCTGTGCAACAACAGTAGAACAGGGAGCAGGTTTATAACCAAATACATCATACATCAAGGGGCATTCAACTCTTACACGACAAGGACTGGAGCCTTCTAGATTTATTTTATACATCATGATTAATTACACCAACCTGGTGTTCCGGGTCTAAATAACTCAGATAAGTGGGTTCCAGTGTACAGATGGTGTGGAACTGGCCTTGAGTTAAATACGACAGTCCTTCATGGGTACAGGATAAATGTACATCCTGTTCTTAATAAGAAACCATGATTCAGCCCATTGTGACATAATGTAAATTATAACAACTGAAACACAATGAAATACGCACTGGTTCTGTTAGTGATGGCCATTCTGTATAAATAAATTAAACTGAATCAATTCTTTAAAAAGATTTGGATCTTTTGAATCACTGAATCATTTAATTAATATTTTTGTTCTCCTGCTAAATTAAATCTCTACCTAAGGGGTGGGGAGTTTAATTTGCTTTACTCTACCTCATACCCTGGCAGAAATTGTGAAATTTCACTATTGATTTTGAGAGTATTGCACAGCCAGTTCTGTCAGGAAATCCGAGTGAGAAGTGTCTGTCCTAATCCGCTGATAAGCATGAATCTATCATCCTTGGTCACATTGTCACACCCTGACATGTTTCACCTGTTGTCTTGTATCCAAACCAGGTGCTCCCAGTTCCCCATTAGCCATCGGTAATTAACCCAAATTCTCTGTTCTGGCAGCTGCCAGATCATCTTGTTCTGTACAGTTGTTTTCCAGAGAAAAGATAATAGATGCAGAGTTGAACACGAGGCGGAAGGTGGTCAGCATGGGTAACGTACTGGGGACAGTGTAGGGGCGAGGATAGTGGGGAGGAAGAGCCAGGGGCAGGTGACGTAGATGTGGGGACCAAGCTAGTGGTGATGTTCATGGAGGGTGGGGGTGTAGAGGGGATGAGTCCAATGAAACTGCAATCCACAAAGAGGTGGGGGACGTGGTGTGTTAAAGTGCTTAGGGGTGGGGAGTAAGGCTAAGGAGCAGAGGGTTAGTACCTTGGGTGTGAAACATGTAGGGGGGCGTAAGGTAGGGTCGAGCCGGGTGGAGGCGCAAATAGTGTTAGGGTGTTAGGGTGGACAGTCAGTTTATTCTTGTTTGTTTTTGAGGAGAGGATGCTGCCTAGCTGGGTTACCATAAGGTATATGAGGTATTTTGTCAGGCCGTATGTGGCCAGGCCTTTAAGATGTTACAACTGTCAGAGGTTTGGACATGTGGCTGCTCGTTGTAGGGAGGGGAAATATGTGCCAGGTGTGGGGGTGATCATAGTGTAGCGTATGGGGGGTGTGGCTATGAAGTAGGTGGTGGAGGTACAGGGAAGTGTGTAGGGTGTCTTATGCAGAAGCTTTGAGAAGGGGTCAGGGTTGGGGGAGGATGGGACCAGGGAGTGTAGGGAGGATGGGAGGCAAGCAGGCATACAACGGGTTGAGGTTGTGGGGACGGGGGGCATGGTGGTTGTACATTAAGACAGCTGGTTACATTAACTGCAGAAGCAGTCAATAGTATGGCTAAGATTGAGTCTAAAAAAGAGAGGATTAGGCTGATAGTTACTGGCTAAGATTGAGTCTAAAACAGAGAGGATTAGGCTGATAGTTACTGGCTAAGATTGAGTCTAAAACAGAGAGGATTAGGCTGATAGTTACTGGCTAAGATTGAGTCTAAAACAGAGAGGATTAGGCTGATGGTTACAGTGGTGGAAAGGCACCTGGGTGTGATAGGGCTGAGGTGGGAAGAGGTTCAGGGGGACCTTAATCAGACGAGGCAGGTCCCACGTACTAAGGGGGGTCGGAGTTATGGTGGTCATCCTGCGGTGGAATGCTTGAAGCTTGTTGGCTAATGGACTAGAGTGCAAGCAGTTAGTGGATAGTCCCATGGTGCCTGATGTGGTGTGTATATGTGGGAATATGGAGAGACAGGCCTTTGTGGGGAGGGGGGCTTGTGCCACCTTTATTAGACAGGGAATTCCATTTAGGGAGGTAGGTAAGGAGGTGGAGCTGGATTATATTATGGGGGAAAGAGGGGGTGATAGTGGTTGTGAACTTTTACAATCCCTGTTTGAAATTGATACAGGAGGACCTGGAAATGGTGTAGGGAAAGCCAGGCGAAAGGTGGTGTGGTGTGGGGACTTTAACGCTCACGTTACATTGTGGGGTTAGGCAGCGGACGGATGGTAATGGGCAGGTGGTGGAAGGATTCATGGATGTAGCCGACCTGGTGTGGCTTAATGATGGAGAGGGACGTCAGGACAGGGAAGGAGTCAGTGTTGGATCTGACGTTGGCTTCCAGTGTGTGGGAGGTGTGACGATAGGGAGGGATCGCTACCCCATTCAGTGCACAGTAGGCAGGAGGCAGGAGACTGAGGATGTGGAGAGTGGAGGGGGAAGGTGGATGGTTGATAGAGCTGATTAGACACAGTTCCAAGAGGTGAGTGACCTGATGAATGGGTGAGAGCAGCAATAGCACAGAGTTTGATTGTATATAAATAGAGTCAGGCCATGCTAAGGAGGACTATTAGGCAGGCTAAAAGGGCCTGTGGGAGGAGGTTTTGTGGTTCTATTGGAAGGGAGACCAGTGGGACAGGTATGGGGTATGATTAAAACGATGAGTGGGGTTATCTGGTATTGGATGATGGGGATGAGGTGGCAGTGTCCGATGAGGAAAAGGCAGAGAGCCTGTGTCCGTGTCCATAGCTTGGCTACATGTACCAATTCTCCAGGGGTATGCAAACTTTTAAGCACAACTTTACCACCCTCTCATGCTGCCTAATTGTGTAAATATACCAGGGTTCTTACTCTCTTACACCACATGCACACAATTATTTACTCGGACAATCATCCCCTGGTTTAACTGCCTCCTTGACGTTATTTTTCTTAACTATACTTAAAGGAAAGTGTATAATCTCATGCACTATGATCAAGTAATCAAACTTCAATCCTTCCTAATTAATGTTCAACTTGACTGAGCCCCCCCCTGATATCCCCGTGCTTTCCTGCTACCACTTCTCTAGAGAGAATCCTCTCTGGTAATTACAGTGCCCGGTGGAACACCATATCAAAGATAATTTTATGATGAAATCATCAGTCGATTGGCAAGCAATGCGAAGGATTGCAGATGTGCCAAATATGGAGCGTACAATGTATACTAATGTGTACTTATGTACTAATGTGATTTAATGAAAAGTACAAGTTTCAGTGAATGCTTTATGCTGGCTGTCTTTCAAAATAACAGTAATTTGCTGGCATTGAGCTGCATATAGCATTCATTAACTGGAACTTCCAAAGGGGAATTTCCAAGCTTTACTATACATGTGATCCTCTATTAAAAGTCTGGATTTACCTCAAGAGAATTAGAATCTAAACTATCACAGATAGTATATCAAAGATATGCAGTTGAGTGAATGGATGGTTTTGCCTCAATTAGCAAACCATTTCACAGGAAAGTGTAAGTGTCTGAATGACTACTGAAACACAGCACTCGCCTCTCAATCAAATCAATCAAATTTATTTATGAAGCCCTTTTTACAACAGCAGTTGTCACAAAGTGCTTTGACAGAAAAAGACTTCTGTCATCATTAATTGGTCTAAGGAATGCATGTGAGGATGCTGTGTATTGACCACAACTCTGCCTTCAACACCGCAGTGACCTCCTTGCTAATCATATTCATTGCTCTGTAATCCTCCGCATGCAACTGGGTCCTTCCTGACTGACCCAATTTAGGTGCGGAAGGTTGGCAGCAGATTTCAAGATCCTTGGTGTTCACATGCGCAAGGAGCTCAACTGGTCACTCCTGATGGGAAGGTGCGGCAGCCCCCGTTGTCCCCCTGTGGTCACTATGGCTGTTGTACAAACACACTGTCGACAATACAACTGCACAGTGATCATCACACAGTATCATCCTGTGGGTACTGTTAACATGTACAGACCTGTATGTACTAGGCTTGATCTTTGGCCTACTTCCTTTTTTATGTTACGGTATTTCTTACTGATTTATCTAATATCATTGTTTCTTTTGCTAGAGCCGTGGCATACAATTTCCGACGTACGCGCCATTACATCTGCGTTTCTGTGATCTTGATGATGTTCTACAAAAAGAATTAAACTCATGTGTCTATATTTAGTTCCTAATTTTGGGCACATGGGGAAAATTAAGGTTGGATGAATTTCACATGCCGTGGATAAAATGAGTTTTGAGTGAACCTTGACCAAATGCAGAGCCAGAATTAGTCTGACATTTCAATATCTTGGGATGGTTCCAGCTAGATATGTAATGGACATAAATTCCATCTGCACAAGCAGTGTCGGTGGTGTTCATTATTCAAACACTAAGTTGCAACACATTTCCTTGAAAATCCACTAAACTGATGGAGGGAAGAGAAACAGACTGACTCCTATAAAATCCCTCAGTCCCGCCACCCATCGACCATCACGCAGTCTCTGTTTGTAGAGAGTCTTCAGCGGTTGGTGACACGCAGTCAAAGGCAACGCAGAAAACGAAACCCCTGTGACAGATCTGATAAGAGTGGAGGCAAAGTGATCTGGGCTCACCAAACGAGAATAACAACTCCACTAACATACAAGAGAGAGAGAAGTTTAATGCCAAAAGGGAGCTTGGAAACCCCTGTCTCAAGCTTCGTCTCGTGATCTTGATAACAAATGGGCTAGATCGCTGTGGGCAAGTGATAAGAAGTGTGTGCATGCATGCAGAATGCTGTGTGTGTTATAAGCTGCAGGTTGTTGATCTGTATTTTCCATCAGCTGTGATGTTTTCTTGATAACCTTGAGCATTCAGGGCCTTTGAGTGGCTGCTTGCCTCCCAGAATCCGTGGCTTGCACTTTCCCCTTTTGTATGAAGACAAATGGCTACAAACAGCTTGAACTTGTTTGAAACATCAAACAATTGAGAAATGATTCATAGTTCTGCCGTGTAGCATATTCATTGTACAGTATAAAGAATATTTCTGTGCTTCTATTCATCTCATAAAATGGTTAATATGGTGAAATAATGACCAGAGAATTGTATATATGCAATGAATTCAAGACTGTGGCTCAGGCTGTTTTTTTATGTAAATCTTGAAATCCACAGTTTTACATAGTGTCAAATACAATGTAGGTTTTAACATTTAAATGCTGTCAGATATTCCTTCTTTACATGAAACATGCCACGCAGTGGAATCCTTACATACATGTTCTCTTGTTTGTACATTCTGTCTGTATTACAGACATTGTTTTTCTAAGGCCTTCTGCTGCTGTGCAGTCAAAAAATACAACTGTTCTAGAAAATGCAAGAAATAATGTTAAATTGGTTTCCCAATTATTATATGTGGCGATTTTAATACAATCACTGATGAAGATTGAATTGCTCCTACAAACTTTAAAATAGCATTCAAAGGGAACGTTTTGAAAAGCATAACTGAAAATTCTGAAGTTCTCGACATCTATAGAATAATGTACCTTGAAAATATAAGCTCTACGAAATTCGAAGGCAATAGTACATTTAGAATTGACAGAATATATATATATATATATATATATATATATATATATATATATATATCCAAATTTATTAAACCTATTAACTACTCTACCACTTTAATTATTTTCTCTGATCACCTGCTTGTTAACGCTACCATTTCCACTGATGGAAAAAAGCTTTTGGAAACCTAATACTAAATGTTTGGAAGATAATTATATTTTAAATGAATTGAAAAGGTGAAATTAAAAAAATATATAAATTAAAGATACTGACAGTCTGATGTCAATCTATGGGAAACACTTAAAATTAAAGTCATACTTTTTATATTTAAGAGCAAGGAACTTATAGCAAAATTACCAAGAGATATATCTTTCTCAAAAAATAATTAATTACAAATACCTCTAAAGAGGAAGAACTTTATGAATTATTAAAAGAAATTACATCCTTTAACAACGACTCTTTATTTCACGTTAAGTTCCAAGCTGGTATGGATTTATACTCTGACAATGATAATGTAGCCAAAGGTATTTCTATATGCAAGGAAAGAAGAGAAAGACAACACATAAATTCTGTTATAGATAAGTACAGTGATATTATTACAGATGGAAAAAAGAGATACTATAATGGAAATGGGTAAAGAAATGTACGACCATATCCCTATAATCAAGAGTGAAATGAGGGATTTCCTAAACATCATTCGACCCTTGGACGCCCACCTTTTCGATAATATCAAAGGGGACATCAAGGTAGATGAAGTCTCTATTGCCTTTAAACAACTTAGCACAGGGAAATCCCCTGGCCCTGACAGTCTTCCACCCAAATTATATAAACTTATGATAATATCAAAAACATTTTCTCAAAAAATATTGATTCTCCTTTAAAAAAAGAAGAACGAGAATAGTTTTTGCTCGTTATTTGTTTGGTGATAGTTAAGATATGGAAAAGCAGATACTTCATGACAACCTCTCAAATAGAAATGAATGATGAAACGGTCTTTAATCAGATTGTTGTACAAATTATAAGAATGAGAACTTTGGATCTGAAACTAAAGCGCTTATTTCCATGGCACATCCTGAAGTTAGACAATATGTAACCTTTCTCAATTGTCATGTTAGATGCAATGTCTCACTATATAACCTGATCTTTGACATATAACACTGATTAACATATAACACAGAGCTCCCCATGAAACTATGAAATACAAAATTATTTGGTTTGTTCAGAATCAAAAATGATTGTCATCTGATTGATTTGGAGAGAGGTCCCGAGAAAATCTCAAACTTAAACTTAATCATGACCCTCTGAGTTCTGATCTGATCAAGTCTAATGGCAGACTGTGGCTTGACTAACTCCTCTGTACGCCACTGCCCTGGTTTGGTAATTGTAATTTGGGGGAGATAAACCAGACAAATCCAACTGTCCATTTTCTAAGATGCTTTATCTTTTCAAAACTAAATCACAGGTGATGAGACGGTCAGGGTGGGATACCATTGATTATATGCCTTTTCTGTTCCTATCAGGATGAAATGTATTGAAACAAAGTGTACAGCACCAGAAACCAGTAAACAGAACTTCGTTTTTACATCTGTCAAATGTTGTGAAGGAAATTTGAGTGTACCGTCTCGCCACATTTATTGACTTCCTCTGCCTCCTTCATTGTTTTGTTGTTTACCTCGCACTGCAACTGTATCGAGCTTGTCTGAGTGTTCATTATGAGTGAAAAAAACTTTGATCTGCATTCCTGTCAACATCTTCCATCACAATCATTAAATAAAAAAAACATCCCCATGACAACATAGCACAGTTAGTAAGTAAATCGTGTACAGTCAAGCTTTAAAAAGTGATGAAACAGTTTCAACTCGATTTTGAAACCTTTCGAATTGAGATTGTACATCTGTAACAAGTACTGCTCCATACACAATGTTGTCTGCATCAATTCACCCTTTCAAGCAAATCAGAGACAAAATTGCTTTGAATCAAATTATACCTTTAGGGAAGAGAGGTTCAGAATCGTTTCAAATGAATGAGCAAACACCCTGCCTCCTGTTTTCTCTCCATTTCTGGAATGATGATGCTCTGTGTTGAAAATGAACCATTACAGCAAGAAGCAGAAGTGGAACATGGGTAAAAAAAAATGTGCCAGCCTCTGATTCCCACGGTAACATAATCAATCTTCCTCTTCTTCAACCATCTGACCTGTGCAATCTGATACGTTTCCAGGCAGCGTGCTTGTGTTCGCCTCTTTGTAGGCGACTGAATAAGTGCGTTTACCAGAAGATGTATATGCTGTCTCAGGCTTTGGCACTCTAGAATACTGCTTCACTTGGACAGTTAAGAACCAAGTTGCTGAAACTTAGCATTTACTGTGACTTTTTTTAAGATGATTAATGCATGACATCCTGTGATCCTGTGATCATGGGGGGGTGACTGCTACAATCTATAGAAAACAGGACGGTTCATGAGGGGAAAAGAAGACTCACAGTCATGAATGTGGGGGGAAGGTTTTCT
>JACXGM010001227.1:14508-57198 GCA_016801145.1 Umbra pygmaea
TGTGGGTCAGCGTTGTCTATGTGGGTGGATGTGGGTCAGCGTTGTCTATGTGGGTGGATGTGGGTCAGCGTTGTCTATGTGGGTGGATGTGGGTCAGCGTTGTCTATGTGGGTGGATGTGGGTCAGCGTTGTCTATGTGGGTGGATGTGGGTCAGCGTTGTCTATGTGGGTGGATGTGGGTCACACTCTTACAATTAGGGTTGCCAACATTCTCACCACCAAATAAGGGACAGGAGTGGGGGGGCTGTTCAAATTTGTACTCATTACTTATGCACATTATATGTACACATCACAACATTAAGTTGAGCTGTGTACAATTATAAAATATTTCCTAGGAGGCACGGTCATCTGAACCGTCTTGAACAAATGTCAGTTTTAGATAAGTCTTAGTAAGATAAGTTTTAACATTGATAAAGTGTTAACTTAGTTTTGATAGAATTCATTATTTGTTTTTTAACAACATTTAGATTTACCTCCATAGTTGCCCTACTCTTTCTGGACTTTCCAATCATCATTTCAACCATATCAAAATCCTGGAGGATGACGTGACCCATCGACAGCGATGCCAGCATAATTTTTAGCTCCACTTGCATAGTCTTATGTCTTCAATAATTCTATTGAATACTTCGAATATTTCGACACCTATCTCATCATGTATCCATCCTTGATGGAGAGGATAGGGGGTGTTCCTCTAGCCAACTAGGGTTCGAGTTCTGGAGATCACTGTCCATGTCCCCCTCACTGTCCTCCTCTTCTGATCCATCCTTCCTGCCTCTGCTACAGTATAATCTGAACTCTGAAATGCTCGTAAAACAAGTTTGTCTGCGTGGTTCATCTAATCATCTCACCACCACCCTTATTCATTCGGCTTCATTCGATGTCTCAGTTTATCAGGGAAATTGTATTTATCTCCAAATGGCTGCATGGTGATGTAGATCCCATAGTAAAAGTAGATAAATGTGAATTCTTTAAAAGAAAGACGACAACAATATAGCTCCTTGAGGGGTATTTATTTTTACAATTTAGCTGTTTCTATTGTGATGGCTGCTAGGTATATCAAGCCTCGGTTCGTTGTATTTCAAGAGCATTTAACACACTTAATAGACAGATCTGAAGTGTGTAACTACCAGGGTTCCACATTAGCAGAGAGAGTAAAAGAGAGATTGAGTTCTAATGAACATCTTAATCCCATATAATGCTTCATGCAGCCTACAGACCCATTCTGTACTACGTAAAGGTCATCCTGTTAGGCTGTAGGACTGTAGCCCATGGACCAGAATCAAGCTACGAGTGTCAGCAGAAAATCGAAATGCCATTCTACCCTATTCAAAGTGATCCTGTGTCTTCATTATCTCCGAGGTGCTAGCTGGTTACTATGGGAGCAGCCCATGTGACGCTCCTGAATGGAATCTAATCCAACCAGTGATTGAAGGCTGATTGCTTCAGTACACAGTGGACTTCTCACGACATCTCACCAGTGGATTCAGACTAGGTGAGATCATTTGAGGAACAGGTAATAACAGTTAGAATTTAGTGATAACCATGAAAAATACAAAGTGATCATATAAAGTAATCAGCTGAAAACATATATTATAAAATGTGTTATTTGTGTGTATTTATATTTAAAAAATATGCACTAAACATCCAACATCTGAATTTTGAGTAAAAGGTAGGTAACTATATAAAGAAATGAGAGTACCAAACAGAATGCATACATCACATACCCAATACTGTTAACATAGTATCCTACTTTCTCCTCTGCTCAACCATGAATGGGATTCTACAGACATTTACTTTTTACTCATTTAGCAGATGCTCTTATCTAGAGCGACATACAGCTTAAAAGAAGATTCTATATCTCCACCCCCTTGCTTAGCCAGCCTAAGCGTGTTATCTTCACGTGAGAGTTTAAATTATGTCAATGTGAAGCTGGTCATGGCTAAACATTCCCCTACATACTGTAGATATTACTCATCGAGTCATACCATTTTATCAGCACCAAAATCCTTAAACCTGGACTAAAGTTTTGCCAAGAGCCATACTCACCAATGTGTCAAGGAAATTCACTGCAGTAGTATATTATTTCACCACATGAAACATGTTTCAGCTCAGAGGTTGGCGACCTTTATGACTATTTAAAATAAGAATATAGTGCTGAGGGGAGCCTTTCAAGTGTAACAAGGACACTGTCTGATATTTAGCATCATGGATAGCTGTCGGATCAAATTACTACACATCTGAAGCTCAGGGTCACTAACTGTGGACTGGAATCAGCAGCTGTCTGGTTAAGTTGCAGGGAGAAATGAATCTCCAGAATATACTGTATACTGAAAATATGCTACAGATGTAAAATTAAAAAACACAACAAAATAAATATTATATTCCAGTTTTCAATAAGCAACCTACACCAAGCCCAACAAAACACAGGTATACGCCTTATTCAGCTAGCTCCAAATTGAATTCCAAAACAAGGCTAGGTTGGGAACTCTAGGTTGTGAAGTGTAATTTGTGTGGCGTATTTGGCAACCAATTACAGATAAATGAAATCAGGCTATGTTGGAATTGAAATAATGTGCTGGGAAACTGACTACACTCACAACGTGATTATGAGCAAAAGTGTTGGAGTTCCATCGGCTTTACGTCGGAGCAAAGTCCCATTCATAAAATGAGGGTTATGGCAATTCTGCCTGATGCTTATCAGTGGTTACAGCTGGAATAAAATAAACATGGGCAAAAAGAAAACCAAAGTATCACCAGTACATATCAGCCGCGGTTGGTGGATCTTAATTGGGGAGGACGGGCTCATATTACGCTCGGGACCGGAGTGAATAGAATGGTGCGCCACAAAACCCAGTGTTTTTTATTTTGCGCACCATTCCATTGACTCCGGTCCCGAGCGTATTATGAGCCCGTCCTCCCCAATTAAGATCCACCGACCGCGGCTGATACATATATTGTAACGTCCAGCCCTGTGTGGTTGTTTTAAGTTGTTCTTAAAATAGGTGTACTCTCCCTTTAATGTAACAACCTCACTATGATTTGGGCATCTGTTACAGATAGGGTTTAGCTTAGATTGTCCTGTTATCTTGTAGATCTGTTTGATTAATGTTTATGCTCAGCTGTGTCTTGTTAGTCAGTATAGGTTCCTTTATATAAGCTGCCCAGATCAAAGAGAGGTTGTCGGTTAGGGATCAGGTTGGGAGGGTAATGGATGCTAGGTGTTTGAGTGGTGGGAGGGTTCTTATTGTGGTGGGTAGTGTGTCTCTGAGGGAGAAGTTGCTGAAGGGAGATGTTGAATGGGGGTAGGGTGAAGTGCATGGTGCCTGGGAGTGCGGTGAAGGTGAGAGGGGTGATCACGGGTGTTCTGGAGGATCTGTCCATGGAGGAGCTTAAAGAGGTGGTGTCGGAAGGGGTGTGTTGGACTCGAGACGGATGGGCAGTAGGGCACTGGGGTTAGAGAAGGTGAGTCCCACAGTGTTGTTGGAGTTTGGAGGGCCGTTGCCGAGTAGGGTGCACTTAGGGTTTCTTAGTTTTTTTGTAAGGGAATATGTGCCGCCGCCACTGCAGTGTTTTAATTGTCAGTGTATGGGGCATGTGGTGGTGGTGTGTAGAGGGCAGGGTAGGTGTGGTAGGTGTGGGGGTGTGCATGATATGGTAAGTGTGGGGTAGGGGACAAGGTGAGGTGTTGTAATTGTGGTGGGGAGCACAGTGCTGCGGAAGGAGGGTGTGTGGTTCAGAAGAGGGCAGCGGAGCACAGAGGGTTAAGGTGGTGGAAAAGGTCACATATGCGGAAGCAGTGCAAAGGGTGGGGGGACTTGGGTTAGGTGTGCAGGTGGAGAAAGAACGGGTTGTAGGCCCAGTGTTGGAGGACGGTGTGGGTACTCACAGAGTGGTGTTGACTGAGATGTGTAAGCACAAGTGTGTGGTTGGTAAGGATTCGTTGGTGGTGGGTAGGGTTGAGTTTTTGGCATTTCTGTGTAGTGTGGTGAATGTTTGTAGTCAGGTTAAGGGTCGGAATGCTGGGATTGATGTTGTGGTGGGTGCTGCTAGGGCATTTATGGGTGTCACTGACATCACAGGGGAGATGGTGCATGAGTTGATGAAGGGGACGGGGGAGGGTGGGTAGTGGAGCGGGAGGGGGGGTAGTGGGATATGTTTTAATTTGCTAGGGTGGTGGGGTGAAGTGGGTGGTGCTAAATTGGGTGGGCCGAGACCACCCTCACACTCCGGTACAGTTGGTTGCATTTCGCCATTAACCCACAGAAGAAGAGAGGTTGTCAGTCATTGATAATCTGTTGAGTTACATATGGTGTGTTTTGAAGGACATTCCAGGAGCTGCTATGTTTGGATTGTGACGAGTGAGTCCCTAATTAGTTTGGAAGTTGAAGCGTACACTCAGTATATGTGTTTAGCATTCGGTGTCCTGTGCTGCTGTATAAGAGCACGTAAGCTACATTTATATAACCGTTGTGCACTCGGTAATTAGGCGTACCCTGCAATCTGCCAGAGTCCTGGTTTTGAATAAATATCTGCATCTACCATCTATTGCCTGAGTCTTTCACCTCTACACATCCTACGCTAACCATGACACATATAGCCTTAATAATTGCAAAGTAGACCCTTTTTACTGTCTAGTCAAATTAATATGGTTGATTTTGCCAGCAGCTGATTTAGGATAATTCATGACTAGTTCACCAGTGGTCCAAAGACGATTTGAGTGAAACCAACTCCACATGGACAGCATCAGAGCAATGTTGAAGATACACAAGGTAAGATAACACACTACTGTTACTAAACAGGGCTGCCAACCATCACAAAACACTATGAGACACACACAACTGACCCACATTTCTTATTAATTATGCTCAAATCCCCTGTAAAAGCAATGCACGTCACCAGAAGGCCACCGCGTCACTCTCTTGCCAAGCTATCTTCAAAAGTTGGCATCCCTGAAACCAACATTAGCTTGACCGAACCGTAAGATTTTGTAAACTACTAACCTAAAACAATGCAGCCTATATCCGTATTTTAATGATCAATTTTAAATACACATCCAAATTCCAATATCCATAAATGCCCCTTGAACAAACTGATATCTGTGTAACATTTCAATGTAAGCTTCTGGGATCAGATTTTAACTACGTCCTCGCAAAACAATTCCTTATAAGGATTGGTGGCCTTATTGCTCAATCACACTTAAAGTTCAAGTTGGCAAATCTGACCACTGGTTGTAAAGGTGGTGCTATTAAACGTAAAACGGTCCCAGAAAAAAATTCTGATTTGTGCCACTTGTCATCAAAACCACCCAATTTAAACTTTTAATTTCATTGCCAACTCAGGTATTCTAATGAAGAAGATCAATGTGAACTTCTGCATGTTTGCGTTACATTCTTGATGCACTGGTACTGTATGAATTGCCTGCCATGTTGCTGGGCAGAAAATGATCTGCAGTAAAACTAGGTGTGATCATAAAAAAAATATTTGTACCTTCCTCTGGCTTCTATCCAGTCTTCTGCCTGGTGTAGAGGTTTTAGACGTCGGGGAACTTGGCATTTAACTCAGCCAAACCCACCACCCACCATGCTTCTTGGCAAACTCTACTAAAGCTGCTCTGCTGTAAGTACCTGGTGAATTATACAGGACCCCCCCCTTCTTTCTTTTTGTGTAAAGGATCAGAGAAACAGCTGAAATTATGATGTCTGTGAAGAGAAATGAAATGGAGCAGAAAGGATCCTGATGTCATGTGCTAGGATAAATGCGGCCAAATGTATCAAGACCTTCATTGACGGTGCAGTCAATTTAACACAGTGATCATAATACGAGCGATGGCATTCTCGTTACGGCCGAGAATCGTCTGGGAGGACTGCTGGCGATGCTATCTGTCCGTCTAAAAGGAAATGGTTTTAGAGACAGGTAGTGAGAGAGAATTTTGTATAAAAAGTAAGAGAAGATTATTGAAGCATGAGGAAATCCGAATGTGAACACTTGGTGCAAAGTTGTACATTGTAATAAAATCAGGAAGTGAACATTTGAGAGTGAGACAAAAAGTGTAAGAGAGCATTAACGAAAGAAGATAAAGGTGATGTAAACAATATCTTTGCTTAAAGATTCTCACCAACATATTTGGAAGTACGAAAGGAACATTTTAGGACATTTTAAGAACACAAAATCATATTGCATCACTTCCTTGACACCTGCGGCTTCACTTCTTCACATAAGTCATGCTGCACAACTGGATGGTAGTAGCCAAACTAAGACCGGTTTTAGCCAAAATTAACCTGATGGTAGCCAAACTTAGACCGGTAATAGCCAAACTTAGACCAGTTGTAGCCAAACTTAACCTGGTGGTAGCCATCCTTAGACAAGTGGTAGCCGTCTTACATTAGTTGTAGCCAACCTTAGACTGGTAGTAGCCAACCTTAGACTCGTTCTAGCCAAACTTAACCTGGTGGTAGACAAACTTAGACCAGTAGTAGCCAACCTTGACCATGAATTGTTAAATTGCACTAACTGTTTTCATTTAACTGTGGGCTGAGGGGTTGCTCACCCTGCTTCTAACGATGATTAAATGTTCACTTTTAGAAACTGACAACAGAAGGTGGACGTTAAGGCCGTGTTTACATACCGCTAGATTTCAGCAAAATCCGCTCGAGCAGAGACATTTTTTTTTTCATACTGTTTGTATTTACATTGTCATGTAACACGCAATTGCATGTTTGTAGGTGTGTCATTCAAGACTTCTTGAGCTGGGTGAGTAAACACTTTGCTCAGAAACCAGCCCAGCCCATTGACTTACACGTGAAGGAAAAACACTTTGCTCAGAAACCAGCCCAGCCCATTGACTTACACGTGAAGGAAAAACACTTTGCTCAGAAACCAGCCCAGCCCATTGACTTACACGTGAAGAATTACTCTGCAATACACATTTCTCTTGGGCCATTTGTAAAGCCCCAGGTGGGATCTTTCGTAATCTTCTTGTGCGCTACCTCCGGAGGTCTCGTGGAATTAGAGAGAGATCCGCAAGTTACACACAGCAAATGTGTCTCGTCCCAAACTGTGCTCGAGTGGCCTCGAAAATGTTGCATGATCGGAATGTACATGTGGTCTTAGTCTCAGTGCTCCACAGTCTGATCATGATTACATCAACGACTGGTTATCAATGATCGTAACAACACTCAGAGGAGAACAGAGCCAAGTGACAGCTTTTCTACAGTGAACCTGACATAACTGAAGCTCCTAATTCATCTTTACATATGAACATGTGCAGGTAAATTACATTTCTATAGCATTTTTATGGAGTGTTTTTGTTTTGTGTTCAGGATTAAATTAGGGCAATGGGCATTTCAGGTGGGGACACTACAGCAATCCTATAGGAATCTTAGCGGAATCCTACAGCAATCCCAGGCTTATTGTCTAGTGACAATGTCATGTTTGTACTTTCACCTGCTGTATTGTCATTGTTAAGCCTTGTAACACTGGGTAATTACTCATAATGTACATGCCCTGTACCAGATACTACACTACCTATTTTCTGAACTTTACTAATGTATATGCAAGGCTACAAACAGGTTCCTTCTATTGGGAAGTGGAGCATGGAAATAACTACCGTAGTCACTAAAATATAAGCTTCTTTTACAATCTGATGCAACTGAGGAATAAACTGTCCAAGTGCTCTACATCAAGCTGATCTTCATGCCATAGAACGTGATATAGCTTGTTGTCAAGCTTCATATATAACTCATCACAGACAAT
This sequence comes from Umbra pygmaea, assembly GCA_016801145.1. Classification (NCBI taxonomy): domain Eukaryota; kingdom Metazoa; phylum Chordata; class Actinopteri; order Esociformes; family Umbridae; genus Umbra; species Umbra pygmaea. Next base: position 22,261 of record JACXGM010001227.1, read on the forward strand.
TGGTTCATTTATATTGAATTTAATGTTTGTTTGTATGTTTTGTTTGCATATTGTTACTTTTATTCTCTCTCTCTCTCTCTCTCTCAAACTTTAACTAACTAATTTATGAGGTAGTCTTTATAGACAGGAAGATTTCTATTCCAATTCAACAGCATACCTAGGGAGCCTACGGGCACCTTGGCATGTATTTTATCCTGATTATCAGGCCGGTCTAGTCCACGGGCACCAAACCCATCTTACCAGCCACCATATGATGATGACACTTTTTCAGGCTAAACTACAGGCCCCGATCAGCACCTGGCATGTAACAGATAATGCTGTTGCCATGAAACGTAACTGTACAAGCGATTTGCAAATGATAGCTGTCACTGTCTCGCGGGCTGTCTTCCGGCGGTCATGGCTCCCTGATAAATGTCATAACTGTTGAATATTCTCAGCCTCCAATTAGCAATATTACATTCAGAGCGCACGCACGCACGCACGTGCGCTCGCGCGCACACACACACACCAAGGGTTTCATCTTATTTAAGAGCAGAACTTACAATCGCATGCATTTTATTTTAATCAATCACAGCATTTTTGATGCCAGTTGTGTGTACAATAATAATTGTTTGTTCACTATGATTTGGCTTAATTGAAACATTAATGTTAGAGGTCTGAAATGGGTAGACCAGACAGAAGTTGTGTAATGCATTTCAGCTGTAGGCAAAATCTTGTGTAATTTTATTCTGGCTACATCTTTACACTTTCATACATCAAGGAATTCCAGTGTCGTCACTAGCTTCTATCTACAAAGTCATAAATGGACTTATTTTATTTATAACCCTAATTTTCCCCACACGGTAAACGTCATGCCCGACTGTAACATTAAATTCAGGCTCATTTTTGTTTTCAGTCATGAATTTTTTTCTCAGGAATCAAATGTTATGTCTGTGGCAATCTGATGTTGTGGCACTAGAATCTATTGGAAACTGAACCCCTGAGGGTAGCAGGCCGAAAGAAGTCAGTTAAAGATCAGACACATCTGTCCTATTAAAAATGCATGACAATTCTGTCAGGAATTGGCAAGAGTTACAAAGCATACTGGCCCCAAAAGTAGTCAAAGCCTTCTGCCCAGATTAATCACCCAGGGCTGTGCAGCATCTTACTACCCATGTCCCTTAAAACTCTCTTATTTGTCATTGTACTGTCATAGTATCATTTAACAACACGCACCTATACATCTATAATATAGCCTATGATTAAGAAAACAAATGGGTTAATTATTTTTGGTTCTTAACCTATCCCAGAAGTCCTTAGAAACATTTGTATATTCTGAGTTTAGTTTTTACCCATCTCTCAGTGAATGTCGGCAGTTGACTGCTTTATGTCTTTTGACAAAAAAACATCTGGTGGATTTTGAACAACTGGAGATTTCAGTTGAACAAGTGGTCAAAAAGGCAGGCTGTTTGTACTGCCTATATGCTGTTAGCATTTGGATATCTAACAGCACTGATGAAATGTGGTCTTCTCTTAGCAGCTTTCAAACGATATTAATGTTGGTTTGATTATGGTTTTATTTATTATCAAATGATGTCCATTTATAGTTTATAGTAGCAATAGTTCACCTCAGGGCATTGTGTTACACAGCCAATATACCCACAGCTAAGGGCTGTGGTATTTGTGATGGATTATGTCTTAGAGTAGTCCTTAGTCAAGGTATACTAGCCATTTACCACAAACCCCTTGTGAATAACTATTTATGGTGTCAGAATACCCCTAATGGGCAGATCGCCTAGTGATTAAAGTGTTGAGAATTTAAACAGTGTTGTTTGTATCCCTGAGGTGAAGTCTTGAGAAAGGCACTTAGTTTAATTGCTCCTGAACGCCATTCTGGATAAGAGCTTCAGCTGAGTGACCTCAGTGTATACAGTGATATTAAATAGTGAAAATGCAATACTCCTATAAACAGTCTGATTTAAAAGTGCCCATCTAAAAACAACTATTTATTTAAATCGAAATAACATATGTTCAACTGAGGTAATGTCACAGATGACCACACTTTCATCAGAATGTCTTCTTTCTGCCTGTGAAAAGAGGGTAACAATAGCTGTGTCCTTGGAAAACTCTAGACAAGTCAGGTCACAAAAGAAATGTCATCAAGTAGAGTTCAGTGGGAGCATATCTTATTGTCTCTGACATCAGTTGTCACATCTGGAGAGTGGAAGGCATTCAGAAGCACGTCAAGTTGTTCAACAATGTCACATTTAGATTCTTGGAGGCAACCCCAGGGAGAGTGAGTATTAATATGATTGCTTAACCTTACACGAATCTGATGTAGAAATAAAACAGGAAGACAGAAGTTATAGTATAAACACCCCTTCAACTTTTCAAGCATTTGACTGTCTATTTTTAAACCCCATTTAAACTTAAGACTTATTATCAGAATATTGTTATTTTCAAAGTATGTACATTTACTGTATCTCCTGCTACATCAGGCTTTTAAAAGGTAGGGGGTTCTTTAAAAAACTATAAATTACTCCATTTCCTTTTTCAAATTGACTGCAGAAAATGTATAGTATAAATTTGACTGCTTCTGTTTGGTATTAATGATATCATACTGGCATGCAGGACCAGGTCTCATTAGCTACTATTAAGCTTGCACACACAGTCTACATTTGTTATCTAATCATACTGTAGATCTCTGTGTGTGATATAACCATCACCTAGGCCTGATTCAGAAAGCTTCTTAGAGAAGGCACTCTGACCTGTGTCTGCTCCCCATCCATGTAATTATGATTTGAAAGTTGAAACAGAACTCAGACCAGCATTTAAAGTACAGCTGTGCTACTGTTAAATGGCATGCAGGCTAGAGTTGGGGTTGCACTAATGGTTATGTCCTGTCCTTTTTTTCCCAGAATGCTCTATTCTCCAGGCTTTCTTCAAGTGCATCAAGTAGAGGCAGATGGCATTGTGTTTGTCGCTGAGATTCCATACCTAACTTGGTCCCTTCCAGCCTCAGAACCAGCCTGCCCTGCTGTGCACTCAGCTTCAGAACCAGCCTGCCCTGCTGTCCACTCACAGCTTCAGAACCAGCCTGCCCTGATGTCCACTCAGCTTCAGAAGCAGCCTTCTCTGCTGTCCACTCACAGCTTCAGAACCAGCCTGCCCTTCAGAACCAACCTGCCTTGATGTCCACTCAGCTTCAGAACCAGCCTGCCCTGCTGTCTACTCACAGCTTCAGAACCAGCCTGCCCTGCTGTCTACTCACAGCTTCAGAACCAGCCTGCCCTGATGTCCACTCAGCTTCAGAACCAGCCTGCCCTGCTGTCTACTCACAGCTTCAGAACCAGCCTGCCCTGCTGTCCACTCACAGCTTCAGAATCGGCTTTCATTGCTGATAATTAACTGAAACATTCCTGAAAACACATGTTGAAGTGTATTGATCTGTGACATCGTCTAATAATACAAAAGATTACTTTGCATTAAAAGTATAATGTAAATCAACTTGTCACACACACCAAAATACCAACAAGTGATGTTGCAACATGGATTTGTTTTTATCATCAAATAAATAACATGCATGATAATGTTGAACATGATTATGTTGAACATTGATTATGTTGAACATTGATTATGTTGAACATTGATTATGTTGAACATTGATTATGTTGAACATTGATTATGTTGAACGTTGCACAGTGCTGTCCATGGTCCTGTATATTCTGAGTCTACTGTGTTCGAAAGAGCTGTCCATGGTCCTGTTTCTCTCCAGCCTGCATGTCCAGTTGAGCTGACACTGGAGTTATTAAATAAAACCAACAAGAAGATATTGTTGCTTAAACCAAATGGAATGAACATAGAGGTCACTGACAAGAGTTCTAAAAGGGCATCCTCAGACATCTGATTTGTACACACACACCCTACAAGATAACCCACATTAAATTAGTAATTCATTTCCACTCACTAAATTCCCCACCAGAAAATGTTAATGAAATACCCAGAACAATGTACCACATTGTGGAGTGGAAGTATAAAATGAAGCAAACAAAATGAACAGATATAACCATGGTTTTTTAAATTCAAACTATTGAATTTAAGTGCACCCTTTTTCCACTGACCTGATTGGAGTCCACCTGTGGTAAATTCAGTTGATTGGACATGACTTTTGAAAGGCACAGACCGGTATATACAATCGTATGCAAAGGTTTAGGCACCCCTGACAATTTCCACGATTTTCATTTATAACTAATTGGGATTTTGGATCAGCAATTTCCTTTTGATCTATGAAATAACTGAAGGACACAGTAATATTTCAGTAGTGAAATATGTTTTATTGGATAAACAGAAAATGTGAAATCGAAACGAAATTAGAAATAGCACATCACTATTTAGTTGCACCTCCTTTAGCAGAAATAACAGCCTCTAGACGCTTGCTATAGCCTGTAACGAGTGTCTGGATTCTGGATGAAGGTATTTTGGAGCATCCCTCTAAAACATCTCCAGTAAAGTTAGGTTTGATGGTTGCCCCACAGATTTTCAATGATATTCAGCACTGGGGACTAGAATGGCCAGAGTAGATTTTGAGCAGAGTTTTGGGTAGTTGTCTTGTTGAAATATCCAGCCCCGGCGTAACTGACTGGTTCCTCTACATTATTCTCAAGAATCTGCTGATATTGATTGGAATCCATGTGACCCTCAACTTTAATAAGATTCCCACTAGCCACTCAGCCCCACAGCATGATGGAACCTCAACCAAATTTTACTGTGGGTAGCAAGTGTTTGTCTTGAAATGCTGTGTTCTTTTGCCGCCATGTATAACGCCCCTTGTTATGACCAAATAACTCCATCTTTGTTTCATCAGTCCACAAAACCTTCTTCCAAAATGAAGCTGGCTTGTCCAAATGTGCATTTGTATACATCAAGCTACTCTGTTTGTGGCGTGTGTGCAGAAAAGGCTTCTTCCGCATCACTCTCCTATACAGCTTCTCCTTGTGCAAAGTGCGCTGAATTGTTGAACGATGCATAGTGACACCATCTGCAGCAAGATGATGTTGTAAGTCTTTGGAGGTGGTCTGTGTGACCGTTCTCACCATCCTTCGCCTTTGCGTCTCCGATGGTTTACTTGGCCTGCCACTTCTGGCCTTAACAGGAACTGTGCCTGTGGTCTTCAATTTCCTCACTATGTTCCTCACAGTTGACACTGACAGCTTAAATCTCTGCAATAGCATTTTGTAGCCTTCCCCTAAACCATAACGTTGAACAATCTTTGTTCTTAGGTCATTTGAGAGGCCCCCATGTCGCCACTCTTCAGAGGAGAGTCAAAAAGAACATCAACTTGCAATTGGCCACCTTAAATACATTTTCTCATGATTGGATGCAACTGTCTATAAAGTTCAAGGTTTATTGAGCTCACCAAACCAATTGTGTGTTCCAATTAATCAGTGCTAGGTAGTTACAGGTATTCAAAATAACCAGATGACAAGGGTGCCCAAATTTATGCACTTGGCTAATTCCATTTTGATACATATTGCACATGTTCTGTTGATTCAATAAACCTAATTTCACTACCGAAATATTACTGTGTCCTTTAGTTATTTGATAGATCAAAATGAAATTGCTGATCCAAACACCCAATTATTTCTAAATGAAAATCATTGAAATTGTCAGGGTGCCAAAATGTTTGCATACAACTGTATAAAATGTCACAGTTAACAGTGCATATCAGAGCACAAACCAAGCCATGAAGTCCAAGGAATTGTCTGTAGACCTACGAGACAGAATTTTATCAAGGCAAAGATCTGTGGAAAGGTACAGAAAAATATCTGCAGCATTGAAGGTCCCAATGAGCAAATGTGGCCTACATCATCTGTAAATGGAAGAAGATTGTAACCACAAAGACACTTACTAGAGCTAGCCGCCCAGGCAAACTGAGCAATCGGGGGAGAAGGGCATTAGTCAGAGAGGTGACGAATAACTTGCTGGTCACTCTGACAGAGCTCCAGCATTTCTCTGTGGAGAGAGGAGAACCTTCCAGAAGAACAACCATCTCTGCAGCACTCCACCAATCCGGCCTGTATGCTAAAGTGGCCAGTAAAAGGCACATAAGAGCCTGCCTGGAATGCACCTGAAAGGCACCTGAAGGATAATAATAATAATACATTATATTTCTAATGCGCTTTTCTTAAACCCAAAGCGCTACAGTATAATAACAGAAACAACAAAGAAACAACAAAGGCAATAAAACACTTAATGAAAAACAGCCTTAATTAAATGTGTCTTAACCACCTTTTTAAAGTGACCCAGCATTGGTGCATCTCTAATAGTAAGAGGAAGCACATTCCACAGCTTGGGGGCTTAGTATGAGAAGGCTCTTTCCCCCATGGTCTTGAGCTTACATGAAGGTTGATGGAGCAAAAGAGAATTAGCAGAATGGAGAGAACGTGGTGGAGTATAAGGGCTAATGAGATCACAAAGATACCCTGGTGCAGCCCCAGGTAGTGCATTGTATGTTAAAATAAGTTACTTTAAAATCAATTCTCGCATTTATGGGAAGCCAGTGCAGCTGTGAAATCAACGGTGTAATGTGTTCACGAGGAGAAGTACGAGTGAGCACACGGGGGGCAGAGTTTTGAATATATTGAAGCCTGCTCAGTGATTTAGCTGGAAGGCCAGAGAACAAGGCATTACAATAATCTAGCCGGGTAGTTATAAAGGCTTGTATAAGCCTTTCTGTGTCAGTAAAAGAGAGGAAAGGTCTGAGTCGAGCAACGTTTCTCAGATGGTAAAAAGCAGTTTTAGAGATATGTTTTATATGTGCTTCAAATGTTAGCTGCGGATCAAAAATGACACCAAGATTTCGCACCTGTGAAGTGGGAATTACCATGCTGGAAACAACAATCAAACTAATCTCCTTGGCTTTACGAGTAGCTGCTACTGTACCAATCTGCATCAACTCAGTTTTGGAGCCGTTCAGCTTCAGGAAGTTATTCTGCATCCATAAACTGATCTCTGCTAGACAACTACACAAAGCTGTTAATGAGCAATGAACATCAGGACTAGTGGAGATGTAAATCTGCATATCATCCGCATTGCAGTGATACACAAGACCATGCTTCCTGATGATCTGCCCAAGTGGAAGCATGTAAATGTTAAATAAAATTGGACCCAGCACTGAACCCTGCGGTACTCCCTGTCGAACAGGCACGGTATTTGATCTGTAATTACCCAAGTTTACAAAATGGGCACGATTCATTAAATAAGACTGAAAACAACTGAATACTGTTCCAGAAACACCCAGCCAATTTTCCAGCAAAAGAGAGTGACATATGGTGTCAAATAAGACTGAAATAAGACTGAAAACAACTGAATACTGTTCCAGAAACACCCAGCCAATTTTCCAGCAAAAGTGAGTGACATATGGTGTCAAAAGCAGCACTGAGTTCTAATAAGACCAAAATACTGCATACACCAGAATCTGCCAAAATAAGAAGATCATTTACAACCCTCACTAGAGCTGTCACAGTACTATGCCCTTTTCTGAACCCTGATTGAAATGGTTCAAAGAGACTTTCCAGAATTCCTAGACTATGAGAAACCAAATTCTCTGGTCTGATGAATCAAAGATTGAATTATATTGCCTGAATGGCAACTGTCATATCTGGAGGAAACCAGGTACCGCTCATCACCTGGCCAATACCATCCCTACAGTGAAGCATGGTGGTGGCAGCATCATGCTGTGGGCATGTTTTGCAGACTAGTCAGGATTGAGGGAAAGATAAAAGCAGCAATGTACAGAGACATCCTTGCTGAAAACTTGCTCCAGAGCACTCTGGACCTCAGACTGCGGCGAAGGTTCAACTTCCAACAGGACAACGACTCTAAGCACACAGCCAAGAAAACAAAGGAGTGGCTAAAGGACAACTCTGTGAATTTCCTTGAGTGGCCAACCTGAACCTGATTGCACATATTTGGAGAGCTCTGAAAAAAGCTGTGCACCGATGCTCCCTATTCAACCTGATGGAGCTTGAGAGGTCTTGCAAAAAAGAATGGGAGAAAAAGCCCAAAGAATATGTGTGCCAAGCTTGTAGCATCATACTTATAAAGACTTGAGGCTGTAATTGCTGCCAAATGTGCTTCAACAAAGTATTTAGCATAGGCTTTGAATACTTACGTGCTTTTTTCTCTTTTTCTTTATAATAAATTTGCTAAGATTTCAAACACACTTCTTTCACTTTGTTATTATGGGGTATCTTTGGTACAATTTGAGGGAAATTTCCAGATGTACTGTATGTATAGTTCAACAGAAGTCTGATTTAGAGAAGTAGATTAATTGGTAAGTTAATTAGGCTATTGCAGTAACATAGAATTTCTAATAGCCAGATCACTAGAATTATGTGAACCGCATTGATTAAAAAATAATCAAAAAAAATGTTTTCATTTGGAGCCTTGACCAGCTGTGGAGACGTATATTTTCTACTAATGATTGCATGAGATTTTAATCTAACAAACATCATACAAATTGAAACTATATGTTGTACAGCAGTAATTCAATCTTTTGAAACAAAGCACAATGACTAACACTACCAATGTTTGCCCCGAAGTGCACTGTAACACAAAACAGATGTTATCATGGCTCAGAAAGTTGTTGCAAATACTGTTTCTAAGACTAGGAAGCTGCATAATGTGCGAAATATTGTGAAATAAAGTGCATCCAGTTTTAATTTGTGCTTAAAATTTATGAAAGTATTGCTTAACTTTTTATATGTATTAGCAATGAGACAAATTTTTTTACCAAGTAAAATAAATGGCAGTCACTTTCCTTGCCCCCAATAATGGCGAATTTAGATCATAGACACAGGAAGACGGGATGTTGGTGTTGCTGAAGCTCCAGCCAGTTCAGGACTCCATCAACCCTTTGACAAACTTTAGAAAGTAGCATTGTATTTTGTCTGCTGTTGTATAATATGCTTTTGTTGATCGTTTATGATAATAGCGTGACACATGCCACTGTGACGATGCCGCATGCCTTTCCCCTTAGCTCAGTTGTAATCAGAACCCTCTGATAAAAACATCTTCCCCGGGCTGTGATTTAGAGGTTGGTTGACACTTGATTTACTCACCCAGCCCCAAACTCTTGGCCAAGCATCAGAGAATGTGTCACTTCCAACAACTTTTATGCAAATGCAAAAAAATGGCAGCTATACAAATGAAGATAATTTTTCTATCTATGCCAAAACCTTACAGTTGCACAAGCCAGCAAGAATGGCAAAGCCATAAATATATTTTTTCCTAATATCCTGAATGCCCATGTCTCAAGCATTTTCCACAAGTCTCAGATGGTAAAATCAACCTTCTTAGAGCCAAACATCTCAGGTTAGTTATCTAGAGTGACAAAGTAAAAGGTTTGCTCAAAATATTAAACTGTTTTGCCAAATTTGAATCTGAGTAGTAGGTTTTGCCTGACCAATCCACCGTCTATTACTAATAACTCACATTGCACTCCTAGGAGGGGCTCGTAAGAAAGCATTTCACTGCAATGTTCCCCCATTCTTGACAAAATAGGAACATTCAAGTCTTATCCAAGCAATGCTTTTCCTTCAATTCTTTGGGCCAACATTCACATCCAGACATTTCTGTAAGAGGAAACACTAGAGTCTAGTTTCAAACATCGAAAGCCAAGTCAGATATTCAAATGAATGAGCAACATAAAAAGGCTCAAACAATATGAACAGCAGCAAAAAACTTGAACCTGACAGCTATTATATAGTATTATCAATCAATCAACATTTTTTTATAGACCCCTGTATATCAGCAGTTGTCACAAAGTGCTTTTACAGACACCCAGCCTAAAACCCCAAAGAGCAAGCAACAGTGTGAAATTAAAGCACAGTGGCTTGGAAAAACTCCCTAATAATACTTTCCCAGGAACAAACTTAAAGAGGATCCAGGGTCAGTGAGGTGGCCATTGTTCTTCTGGCTGTGCCGGGTGTAAAGTTCAAGAGTGCAATTAAGGCCAAGATGTTAATCAGTACACATTAAGGTCCTGCGAGTAGTCCTGGGGCCTGATCCACCAGGTATACAAGAACAAGGACAGCCAAGTCATTGTCTTAGGATTCAGCAGGACACGAGAGAGATTAGATGGGACATTCCAAAAGCAACGTGATCTCACAGAATTCTGTGAAATGAACACGGACACATAACTTCAAAATCCGTGGCAGTTTCGCATGATGACGTAGCAGAGCGTAAATAGCTACACTATTTATAAACATGCGACTCACATCCCAGAGGTCGTGAGTTCAAATCCAGGTGGACACTTTGCACGTATTTTGTTTTCTATTCCAGCTCGATGCAGACGTGTTGCAAATGTGGCAAATGTTTATCATGTTTTTCCTCACTGTCACCATGTTTCCAAACAATACATTACAATGTAATACATTACATGGAGTTAACAGCAAGGTTTCTGAGCGGTTAAGGTTAAGTTTAGGGTAAGGGTTTTGGGTAACATCAATGTCTCAACGAATTCAGTGAAATCAACACGCCATCACTTCCATGTGCCCATCGCAGACTTTTCTGCCTTTCCGTGTAACTGTCATGCCACTGTCCCCAGCCTAAGAACCTGCAAAAGCTACGCTATTTACACTCTACTACGATATCATGCGATTCCATGAAAATGCCACAGATTTTGAAGTTAAGGGTCTGTGTTAATTTCAGGGAATTCTGTGAGATCACATTGAACACACATAACCTCCTGCCTTGACAACAACTCAACAGTTTGAGCTATACAAAACCAACCAGTAACATCTTAAGCTAGCTGTGGAGCAAATGTACTAGTTTAGCTTCCTCTGCTGGTCTGGACTGAGCTAGGCACGGGGACACATAGGGCTGGGCGGTATGACCAAAAATGTATATCACGGTATTTGTCAAAATTCTACCGGTTTCACGGTATATGACGGTATTTATTTTTTCATGCATAATCAAGTGTTCCCAGGATTTTCTACAGTTTGAGAGAGGAATTATTGCAGTAGTTTGACTTAGGATGGTCTATTTTACTGTCATGATGAGTGAATATTGTAGAATAATTCCACACTAGTAGCCTACGGTATTTTAGAGAATAATATACTTCGCGTGATATGCACGTTTTTACAAACTGTTCGGAGGCGCGCTATATAGAACGTTTTTTACGCACGATAACTGCAGTCATTATTTTTGTTCTGTACTGTTGTTTTAGACCAGCTTTTCCTAAAGTGGGATACAAAATAAATTGTATTCTATATATTATATACTATGGAATGGCACATATTGTATATTCAGCGGCGGCGCCAGACAAAGAACTCTTTACCTGTTCAATTTGGTGTTAGTGATGCGGAGAAGACACACTCATGTTGTCAATGCAGACTTAGCAGCATATCATGGCTCTATAATATATTCTGAATCTGACATCCTCCGCTGATTGAGAATGAAATCTTAGAGCAAATTGTGAAGTTGGAAAAAGATGTCTGCATTATTATTTCGACAATTTGAACGCCACCTCGACATTGTAGATCAGACATGAAGAAGCGCGAGCTGGCATTTCCTCCTTGTTGGCAGAGAAACGTTTGGAAACCATGAAGCTGACTTTTGTTATACAAAATTGTATGGACAAAAAGCAATCAAACTTCTCTATTTATGAGTTTTCAATGTGAAAGGCAATTCGTTTTTCACGCAAATACTCGTTATTTCACAAACGTTTCTCACCCATAGTGGGACAGATCCATATTCGCGCGCTACTGCTCTCCCTGAGTGAGCGAGTTCCCTGATGAGCGAGATAGTAAAATAATTAGACCTAATTCAATGATTTAGGTAAAAAAAAACAGACAAATGAGATATAGATATATTTTAGATTTTTCCCCTTCACCTGTAAAAGTTGGACAGGTCAGCACTATGTCTGTTCTCCGAATGACTCCTACTCATCATCATCCATTCCACAAAGACAATTGGGTATTTAATTTATATGCCAGGCATGCAATACAGTTTATTTATAGGAAAATGTATTTATTTTTGTAAAACATTGCCTCTGCCTCTCTTTTTGCTATCTGGATATTAGGAGAATGTAGCATGTCAACATAGTTTTTGTTACGGAATAGATCCTCAAACGGTTAATAGCCTACTGTGAGTTTATATGACCGCGCATCAGTTTCATTACGTCCAGTTGCATGCGGGGATGGCAGGGATGGTTAGTTGACTATAACGACTATGCAAACTTTGCTTACTTGGACTTAGCCGTTTAGAAAACCGAATGTACATTATCCAGGGAAAATAACAAGATGTATGTTTTTATATGAAAATATGGAATCATTTCTAGGGGGTGTTAAAGGGGGTGCTAGGCTCATTCTTGGGTGTGCTTTAGCCCCGTCTCGCCCCAGCCTGTCGCCGCCACTGTGTATATTCTCTTCACAGAGTTTCTCTCTTAACTCATCAGATCCAGAGTATATAACACTTTTACGAGCAGACAGTAATAATCATAGACACCTCATACAGAATATACCAGTTGGCCAAATCCTTAGATTTACAAAGTAAATGCAGTTACGAATGCTAAAGTGTTTTATTATCCGAAAACCGGGAATTAATACACTATTCATAATTTTAATTGTAAAAGCCCACCCAAATAGTACAGTAGGCTATATGAATCAAACAGCATTCCAGGTTGGAATACAATGTATTCAGCAGTGTCGCATGGCACAGCGTTCTGGACGTTGTCTATTCAAATACACCGGTATGGCGGTATATAAAAAATCCATATCCTGACGAAAATAAATACCGGTATTCGGTGTGAACCGGTATATCGCCCAGCACTAGGGACACATCCATCAGGTTGAAAGGTATGAACAAGTACTATTTTGACATTAACATTTCAGGGAACCGGTTCATCTTCACAACATCTTTTTGGACAAATAACCTTAGTGTAGTGAACGATATCAATCTGTCTTTCCAGTATTTTGATCAGTTACTAAATGTCACGATACTTACCATACTATTATTCAAGTATTAGCCTTATATAGTTAGTACTAAAATTAGTCCTATTTCAGGCCATATTTTTTGTACAATCCTTGGTGACTGTGTGCTTACAGAAAGTGTAAGTCAAAGTTTGATTGTGAGCTACAGAGATGGTGTATCCCTTGAGAGTGTGTGAATATGCTGGCGTGTGTGTTTTGCATGGGATTGTGTGAGTTTGCAAAAATGCTCCAAGGGGAGAGGAGAGAGTGTTGGGCAGTTGGTTTAATAACGTTGTGGCCTGGAACTAGAAGGTTTTTCCCAGTCTCTATTTTGGGGTTTTGATTCTGCTGAATGGTCTCTGCTAGATGCTAGCAGTGATAGCCCATTTATGAGATACAGAGTTCAATAAAAATCTTTGAGGACGTTCTGCTTAATAATGAAATGTGTAAATGTTTTGGAGGTCTGCCACATAAGATGCTCCACTGTTAACATTACACTACTCACCAGTATCCCAGGACATGAGGGCTAATTGCTTGGCTCTGTCACGCATGGGAGTGTAGGTGTAACGGAGAGAGGGAGTTCAAGGCAGATGGATAGTTCGTTTTAGATACTTTATATATATATTTCAGGGCTGACACACAAGATGTTTGCAGGGTACACGGAAGAGTTGGATACATATACTTAATTGACTATTCGGACTCACTTCTCACAAACATCGATAACGTGGCTCCTGTTCCGATATAACAATAACAAAGTATCCAAACACTCCCGAACAGATATCAATGACCGACAGCTCCCTCCAGTTAACCAGCCCTCTTTATACTAAGTGCAACCTAATAGAAACACGGCTGAACGTAATCAGTAATTAACTAGATAGACATTATACTGACACAACCTGGACTAGACTAGGAATTGCTTAACTGGAGGAGCTGTCAGTCATAAAGAAACATACACCTATAAATCCCGAACACAAAACACCATGCACTAGCACTGAATGAAACAAACAATAAAGACCAATACATATTATAAGAGTCCGTATCTCAGTTCAGATAGTCCTTTCTCGCCAGCCTCACTGGCTGGGCGTGACAGGCTCGACTAGATCCTTGACTTTCTGGTGGCCCATAGCAGCCAATGACACAGAGGTATTGTTTGCAGCATGAGATGTCATGCATGAACATGATTTTGCAACAGAAGGCACGGTTCTTCTTTTTGTACCATGGAAGAAAGTGGTCAGTCAGAAACTATATACTTTGCCGAAGTCATTTTCACACCTTCAGGAAACCTAAATGGGTCTACCAGCTCTCTCCCCATGATTCCAGCCCAAAACATGACTCCGCCACCTCCTTGCTGATGTCGCAACCTTATTAGGACATGGTGGCCATCCACCAACCATCCACTACTCCATCCATCTGGACCGTCCAGAGTTGCATGGCACTCATCAGTATACAATAGTTTTAGTCTTCGTGTATTTCTGGGCCTACTGCAATGGTTTCTGCTTGTGAGCATTGGTTACGAGTGGCCGAATAGTAGGTTTATACATAACTGCAAGCCTCTGGAGGATCCTAAACCTTGAGGTTCGCTGGACTCCAGAGTCATCATCAGCTTCAAATAGCTGTTTGCTGCTTTGTAATGGTATTTTAGCAGCTGCTTACTTATCCGATGAATTTGTCTGGCAGTAACCTTCCTCATTATGCCTTGATCTGCACGAACCCATTTATGCTCTGAATCAGCCACAAATCTCTTTAAAGTAGGATGTCCAAGGCATTACAATATTTGACGTTTTTACTCAGGAGAGATCCTTTTTCTTTCCCATTGTCATGTTTGTGTGGTGGTGTAGGTGAGAAAGGGAGACTTGAGGCAAAGCATGGTAGTTTGTTAGTTGTCGTGTTTATATAATGTCACAGCAGATATCCAGGGCACACACACATAAGAGCTGCAGGGTACGCGGCTATCGAGATGCACGGTCTTCTATAATATTTAGTCTACCTGCTCTTAATAGCGGCACGGAACGCTACTAACCAAACATACACGAAACAGGTACATAGAGACTACGATGCGGGACTCACTTATCACATCTATATGTGGTTACTGGATCTGTAGATACACCCAAATGACTTCCACACACTACAGATATTCAATAATCGACAACCTCTCTCTGATCTGGGCTGCTTATGTACTGAATGCTAACCCTACCTATTGAACACGGCTGTACTCAATATTGAATCAGACAGATCTACAATATATGTGCCTAACCTAAGGCCTATCATAGCAGAGGCCCAAATCAGAGAGAGGTTGCCCCATACCTTAAAAGGGATATTTCCCATATTTTACGGTTAACATAAAACACCATACATAGCACTGTCAAATTACTCAAAATACTAAACATATACATATACAACTAAAATATACACATAGAATGTCCAATATAATGAGTCCATATTCTCTGTTCATGTCTACCCCTGCCATCTCCTTGGCAGGGTGTGACACCAATATTTCTTGAAACCTGAGGCCTGCTTAATAATGTGGAACATCCTTCTTAAGTATATTTCCTTTAATTGGTCTCACCTGGCAAACTAATTATCACAGGTGTCTAAGATTGATTTCAGTTTTAGGTTGTATGCACGTTTTATAAATGAGGGCCAACGTTCCAGCATGTGTTTAATGAGTAATTCACCATAGCCAGTATAACCACATATCAGGCTAGTGAAGTCTAGTTTATCCTCAGTCATTTCATTATCTTCGAAGGGAAAAATTAATGTTATCTTCTCATTGATAAAAAGTAATGTCAAATTAGGGGACCTGGTTGTTTTTAACACTGTTTCCTGGATGACAAGGAATATAAATTGTCTCTTTCACCATCAAAACAATAATGTTAAGTACTTGTTTTTAATAAAGCTTTACTGCTGATATTGTTCAGTTCAAATACAGTATCTTGCAAGCATACAGAATATGGACATTTTTACTTAGGGATGTACTCACTTTTGTTGCCAGCAGTTTAGACCTTAATGGCTGTGTGTTGAGTTATTTTGAGGGGATAGCAAATGTACACTGTTATACAAGCTGTACACTCACTACTTAACATTGTTGCATAGTGTAATTTCTTCAGTGTTGTCACATGAAAAGTTATAATCAAATAGTTACAAAAATGTGAGGGGTACTCACTTTTGTGAGATACTGTACATGTCTAACTTTCTAAATTTCTTATGATTTCTATAAAAAATAGGTTACACTTTATTTGGAGAGTCCGACATGCCATCTGTAGGTGCTCTACAGATAATTTGTTGATGATATGACTATCAACAAACTATCAACAAACTATCTGTTGATAAGCAACTAATTATGTAGTTTAAGAGTAGGGGTGAATTTAGAATATGTTTTAGGGTAATGGTTAAGGTTAGGCTTAACATTAAGGGAAGGGTTAAGGTTAGGATTAGGGTTAGGGTTAGTAGATGGTTTGTTAAAGTGTTGTTGATTGTCTGCAGTTAATCTGTAGAGCATCTACAGATACACTTTTTGGACTCTCAAAATAAAGTGTTACCAAAAAATATATTCTCATTCTGGTGTATGAACCAGTGTCTTTTGAAAAATGTAAAAGTTTACTACTTAAAATGAAGGTTTAGCATTGTTTTGACAGGACAAATAATTTACGGATAGAATTACCTATCACAGCATTGTAGATTCCTTACAATAGATTTATATCTTCCAGGAAGTGTCGAGACTTTAAAGGACATTACAACAAATCGTCTTGGAACTATTTTCATTTACTTGGTAATAAATCATGGTGAGAAAGCAAATTTAGCAATCTGGTCTCCTTTTACCTCCATTCCAGAGGAGAGCATGCACTCTGTTCAACATGTAGTGCACTGCTTTTCACCAGAATGTGTCAGAAGTAAATTATTGTAGGGTGAAGTTTGGGATACAGTTTGCTTATGTCGAAGGTAAATAAAATGGCTGATCTGTCACCTGGCATGCAAACTCCTAATTGTCATCCCTGTTGATTTTGCAGTGGGAGGCTTGGCTCCAGTGTAGGGGTTGACACTGGGTGATTAATGATACAAACATTACACCTATTAAACAAATTCTGAAAATGTGCTTAATCACATGCCGAGTTGATGTATTAACCAACTATTAACTTGTCCTTGTCAAATCAAGTAATGTCAAGTTAAGTTTAGTGTTTGCATAAACAAAAAGGCAGATGTAATTGCAGCTGTAGCAAAATGCATGTTTTCCTAGTTCCTATTTGTAATACTGTAGTGAGAAAGAGTAAAAAATAAGGAAATAAAGTGACAATGTACAGTACATCCGGAATGAATTCAAAGCGCTTCACTTTTTCCACATTTTCTCATGTTACACCCTTATTCCGAAATGAATCCATTATTTCCCTAAAAATTCTTCAAACAAAACCCTAAAATTATAATAATAATAATTTATTACAATAATTATAATAATAATAATAATGTGAAAGAAGTGTGTTTGAAATCACAGCCTCTGCTCAATAGTCTGTTGAAGCACCTATGGCAGCAAATAGAGCCTCAAGTCTTTTTGAGTATGATGCTACAAGCTTGGCACACCTGTTTTTGGGCAGTTTCTCCCATTCTTCTTTGCAGGACCTCTCAGGCTTCATCAGGTTGGATGGGGAGTGTCGGTGCACAGCCATTTTCAGATCTCTTCAGAGATGTTCAATCGGGTTCAAGTCTGGGCTCTGGCTGGGCCACTCAAGGACATTCACAGAGTTGTTTTGTAGCCACTCCTTTGTTTTCTTGGCTGTGTGCGTAGGGTCTGTTGGAAGATTAACCTTCGCCCCAGTCTGAGGTCCAGAGTGCTTTGGAGCAGGTTTTCAGCAAGGGCGTCTCTTTACATTGCTGCATTCATCTTTCCCTCATTTCTGACTAGTCTCCCAGTTCCTGCCACTGAAAAACATGCCCACAGTTTTTTTGAGATTTGCTGTATCACCAACCAGCCTCAAAACCAGAGATCATAAGTTATCATGGCAGTCCAGGACCTCCAGGTCAGGCTTTCTTAACCTTTAGACCACTGAATAATTGTCTGGCATTGTCTAGCATTTGGAGTGTGAAGGTGACAAAAACAGCATTTAATGTTAGGGCTAGGCCAGTCATTTTAACAGCAACACGCCAATGTCATAGCAACCATCTACTGAAATGGCAAAAAGTCACTGTAACAGCAACCATCATCTTAAATAGCAACCAACCACTGTAACAGCAATCATCTACTGAAATGGCAACTAGTCACTGTAACAGAAAACATCTACTGAAATTACAACCAGTCATTGTAACAGCAACAATCTACTGAAATGGCAAATAGTCACTGTATGTCACGGTAGCGTCAGGTGCAGTAGATTGTAGTCGTTCATTATTTATTTTATGCATAGTGGGTAACACAGCTTCAGAAAATCCGGAAGAAATACAAAACTTGGGCGAACGCTTATTAAACAGACCTATTGACTAGACCTATTGACTAGACTCTTTGGTACAAACGCTGGCTAATGTCTAGGTAAAAGGCAAATGCCTAAACATACACAGCTAATACATTTAGCAACTCACGTGATTGTAGCTGGTTATCGTCTCCCATGAAATAGAAATAAACAATATACCTTGTAATGCCAAGGGACGCGGGTATAAATAGAAACGCAAACAACACTCACACACAACGTACATTTGATTAATGCTCCAGGCCTCTTCCTGGTTCCCGGGCTGCTTATAGAGCTCAACAGTCCCGCCCCTCGTCCAAGAGAGCTTGGGTTCCGGAAGTAAATTTCCCATTCATTTCTCCCGTTGACTTCTGGAAAAATCTGTATATAAGGAGTTTTAGTCCATGCCTTAGGCTAACCAGCTACGACGTGACTCATAAACATAGAAAGTATAATTCTGAGTGAAAAAATGAACCGCAAATCCCAAAAAAGTCAAAGGTACAACACTGTGTACATATTTTTTATTCTGAGTGAAAGAACTACTAATCCCATAAAACATTGCGAGTGTTATCATTCCGCCTTTACGTTACTTTAAATTACCTAACTTTAGCTAATTTCACTTACACAATGTCATCCTTGAAATATGATGTAATCTACAGCTCAGTAAACGTACTTACAGTTCTCTAACTATCCATACTTTTTGGTACGACACAGGCGTACGACTCGGACAGCCTGCCAGAGTTGGAAACGGAAAGCTTTTTCACGGGCTCGGTAAAGATTTCCATGGTAACCGCGAGTTTGTCTCCATGACATCATGGATTTCCACCAATCAGAGGCATCACTGCTGGTTTAGGATTGTGGGTAGTGAAGTACTTATCCAAGACATGGCGAATAAAATACATTTATCTCAAAACAAGGTTGGTGCCCCATGTACTTTTGGCTTCTATATGAGCATATACAATCGCTTAGTCATGTCGTAGCTGGATTTAAGTCTACCATCGATGGTTACGATCTTATGGCTTATTTTTGAATTTTCAATGGAGAAAATGTATTGTATTCTTACTTCCGGAGTCGGCTGTGGGTGGGACTGTTGAGGTCTATATGGGCACTCTGATCACTCCAACAGGATACGGCTGTTCGGAATCCTTAATCAGAACCTTCTACTCAAGTCCAGCTTTCTCCAACCCTTACTTCATTTCCCAGCAACCCTGACCAGGAAGAGAAGTGGCTGACCCCAAAGGGGACATACTTCAAAATAAAAGGCACAACATAAACACCATGCTAAAGCACTGAATGAGGAAGGAAGAATATACAAAATGGAACTAAACATAGACAGGAAAACTAATAATACAATGAAGGAGTCCATGCTCAGTCAATGTACACCACCCATCACTGCAACCATCTATTGAAATGGCAACTAGTCACTGTAACAGCAACTGTCTACTGAAATAGCAACTTGTCATTGTAACTGCAACCATCTACTGAAATGTCAACTACTGTAGTCACTGTAACAGCAAACTGTCTATTGAAATTTCAACCAGTCCCAGTAACAGCAATCATCTACTGAAATGGCAACTATTTACCGTAACAGCAACCATCTACTGAAATGACAACTAGTCATTGTAACAGAAAACATCTACTGAAATTGCAACCAGTCATTGTAACAGCAACCATCTACCGAAATGTAAACCAGTCAATATAACAAAAAACATCTACTGAAATGGCAAATAGTCACTGTAACTGAAACCATTTACTGAAATTGCAACTAGTTACTGTAACAGCAACCTTCTACGGTACTTAAATAGCAAGCAGTCACTAAAACAGAAAGCATCTACTACAATGGCAACTAGTCACTGTAACAGCAACCCGCTACTGTAACAGCAACCAGTCAATGTTACAGCAACCAGCTAATGGTAACAGCAACCAGTCAATGATATTGCAACCAGCTACAGTAACAGCACAAGTAACAGCACCCAGATACAGTAACATTAGTAAGATATCAGCTACTGTAAGAGCAACCAGCTACTGTATCAACAAAATAGCACCTACTGTAACAGCAACCAGCAACAGCAACCAGTTACTGTTAAAGAAACCAGTTACTGTACCAGCAACCAGCAACAGCAACCAGTTAGTGTTAAAGAAACCAGTCACTGTAACAGCAGCCAGCTACAGTAACAGCAATCAGTCAATGTTACTCTAATCAGCTACTGTAACAACAATACGATACAGCCATTGTATCAGCAATCGGCTACAGCATTAAGATAATAGTTACTGCAACCAGCTTGTGCTATCCATCCACTCTCCAATCAAAGTAATATATTTTAAAGATCTGTTTTATATACTGAATACCACATACAATTTAACTTTTATTGCATCAGTAACACTAAAGGCAATTATTTTCTCTCTCTCTCTCTCTCTCTCTCTCTCTCTCTCTCTCTCTCTCTCTCTCTCTCTTTCTTTCTTTCTTTCTTTCTTTCTTTCTTTCTTTCTTTAAATGGAGAAGTTGACTGAGAACGCATTTTCATTTGCAGCAATGACCTGGGTAGGACAACGACCTGGGTAGGACAACGACCTGGGTAGGACAACGACCTGGGTAGGACAACGACCTGGGTAGGACATACACAATTACATTGTACAGGAAATGATTAAGATAGTGACATTTAGCTGAAATGAACAGTAGGAAATACCAGAGCTGTGACAGTGAGTGGCAGAGTAATTCAAAATAGTTTTTAGGGCAAACATATATTTTGGTCATATTATACTAACCTCTAGCTGTGTCTGAAGGCCCATGGTGACTCAATCTGCAACAATGTTTGTTTGAATCCTGGATGTTGAGTTTGAAAGAAATTATGTATTTTCTTTCTCCCCAGTTTCGTTATATCCCATTCTTGATTTATGCAGAAAAATCACACTATCCTCTATTTGACTTTGAGATTAACTACAGCTTGTCAGGCTTGATGTGTCTCTTTCTGATAATGGCAAGAGTAATGCTTTCTTAGTGTCAGTGCTATTGTGTATTTTAAGCCTCATGCATTGTACAATGTAATTATTCATTTTCCAGTGCAATGCACGTTTGGGTGTCAACCTCAGTCGGTTCATCCCTACATCTCAAGCTCCCGATATCGAACACAGGCCTGGGCGCAGCAGAGCCTGGGCTAAATGGGCGTTTCTGCATTCCCAGCATGCTTGATCAACTCCATCCCACCGGCCAGGAGTTGCATGAAACTGGGAACTGGGAACCAGCCACACAGGTCCTTGCTTCTCACTAAATAGCTATTAGCCTACTAAACTACTTGCCAGCTTTTGGCAGTTAGCCACATATAAGAAATCCTTCTATGAATAGTATTGTTTATTGAGAAGAAACTGTTTGCCTTCACAATTAAACAAATGATAAGGAATTAATGGAAAATATGTGGTATAGGACAACAATATTAGATTCAGAGCATAGAAGGATAGTTTTTAATGTTTATATCAATTGTTAAAGCTGAATTGTCTTTGCAGAGAGAACTCCCGACAATTATAACTTTCATTTTTAGACAGAGAATGTCACAACAGAACTTAGCATTCATTACACATTGACTTATTCACTTCTCCACTGAGTTGAGGACAGGGATTTGTGGAATTGAAAATGTCCATTGTTGCGCCAGGCATAACCTGAGGGCCTGTTTATTGATCGACTAATATTGATCATGGGGACCCAGGTTATGCTACCACAGGCTCCCCTGAGCCTGCTTTCTAAAATACAATGGTGCCTCTCCACAGATGACCCTTATAAAACAGCGCCTGAATTTGGGAGATAGTGCTAACACACAAGCCTATTCTAAATCCTTAGCCTGCCTGCGAGGATCTTAAAGAGATATGGGGGAACAGTTTTCCAACTTCCACTGCTAGTTCAGAGTATAAATTATTGGTAGAGACTTTAATAACTGATATTAGGGCATTGGACCTATCAATCTACTGGATGGTACAGAAAATTAGGCAACGATAACGAGATCAACATGCTACAATGAACGTTGCTCGAATAATTGTTACTGTGGTCAAAACAAACACAATTATAGTCACGTTTGTCATGATCTTACTTTTATAAACTATTAACGGACAGGCATAGTTTTAATCCGTGACCCAGCTAGTGCCTTAACTTAGGTTCTGTAACGTTCTATAGAAAATAACCATTGATTCAGGATCTATTTCACAGGGTTTTCCAATTTATTAATAATTCATAAACAAGCAATCGTCATCACTAATGTAATGACATTAATAAATAACCATATGAAACAAACACATCATCTTTAATCATTTGTGTATTTTAACAGATTTTGTATAGTTTACACAAATGTTCTTTCTCATGCAAAATCCCTTACATCAGACTTATAAACCATTAATTGTGGTAATTCAACATTTCCTGATTATATCAGTAGAGTATGGGAGATATGGAAGGCAGCTTTGGAAAAACAATTGACCAATAAACTTTCAGTACCTGTGAGCTATGTTCCTCCTGTATCTGGTCACTGAACAACCAATGGACTAGTTCAAGGGCTGTCTAGCTTCCACTTGTGCTCTTTAGTGGGTGCTGCTTAAAGGCTCCGACACAGAGCTAAAATGAGTCCTTCATTGGTAAGGGGCAGATTGGATTATTCACACACAGTTATTCTAAAGCCTAATGGTTTATACATGGATGGTGAGTGTTAATTGTGAAGTGTTACAACGCTCATAATTTATATTTTAATTAAGGACATTAGATGTGAGAACCATACATTTTCCAATAGGTAATCAGTTTTTCAGCATGCTTGAGCTCCATGAAGGTAGTATTACAACCTATCAGTTGTTGACCCCAAGTCAAAGTCAAGTCAAGTCACTATATGAAAAGATTTTTGATCTGCGAATTAATCAACGTCCTAAATTTATATGACCTAATTGTCATAAATTCAATTAAAATCTCTACATCTTGCTTCCCATACGTCAATCTCACCTTAATATTTTTTTCCTGTCCTTTAAGACTACCTACTAATAGATAATTTGACACTTAAGTGTTGTTTGCAGTCCTAATCATGCTTCAATCTTACTTCAGCTATGGGAAATTAAGTACCGTCTTCGATGTTGCGTTCAAAAACCGTGTAGCAAGATAACTTATAATAACTGTATAAACTGGCAGGGATTCCCCGTCCCTATAATATGAGCTGCTGACTGCTGAAAGTCTTCCCTTAAATAGCCTCACCGACTTGACCTCTAACTCATCCCGCTTTCTCCCACACAATTTGCTGAGGGAAGCTTAACCACTCCCCTCAGTGTCTCAGAGGGACATTGCTGTCCCAGTTCTGAGCCGCACAGCACTGTGAGCGCACCTGCTATTAGCTCCAAACTTGAACAAACTCGAGTAACCATTTTCTCATCATTTCTTATTTGTAATAATTCATTTCTAATTTAAAACTAAGACAATTGCATATCCCTGGGAGTAATTAATACTTTAATAAACATATGGTAAACTATTTCTAAATATTTCTATTATTGGGACTGATTTTATGACTTATTTTCTGAATCACCAAGAGCAGTCCAATGGGGCTGTCCCAGTTCAATTCCATTATCAAGCAAAAACCCCATTGTTTCCCAGAGAAGGTCATAGTGCGCTTAGCATGTCAAGTAACTGTTTATGTTCTGAGTCAGATAAGAGCCGTTTTCCAAGCAAATAGTGTCAAGTTTCAAGTCCTCTATTGGGAGGGTAATCGCCAAACGCCCAGCCTTGTCTTTATCCAGCACCCTCTGCTGGATTTTGTCAGTATTGTCCTTGAAACTCAATTTCCAAGTGGTCTGACGATTTGCCCTTCTCTTAATTAAACACACAGACGGTATTCCCCTGACTGGCGGGCCGCAATCCGCAACACCATATTCACTGTGTATTCAGTGACCATCTACCAGTTTTTAAAGTCTATAACAGCAGTTACTCAAGAAACATGCTGGACAATCATTTCAAATACAGGTGGGTGAGGACAGAAGAGTCTGTGGAGGCATTGACAGATTTTAAACTAGTTTACAAAGAAAAGGATACTGGGTTTGTAAGTTTATTCAAACTTTTATATGATAAAAATTGTCCAAATAAACAAAATTGTATTGAGCAAAAATATATGGATAGGTTGTGGATCTCAAAGGGATAACAAAATGCCTGTAAAGAAAACACATATGGAGAATTTATAAACTACAGAACTATAGAGACAGAAAATAAATATAAGAAATAAAAAAATAAACAAACTAATATTATGAGAATATGTAAAAAAGAAAATTATAGTAAAATTTGTATCAAAATAATGCTAAAAAGGTACATTACTTAGATTAAGCAATATTATTAGAAATGGCACCAGACAGGTTAGTTACCATCCGTATTTCATTGATAATGATAGGATTATCAGTAGTTAATAGTTTCAATAATGTCGTTGTAAGTGTGGGACAAAATCTAGCAAAAAATATCCCTAATGTAGTGACTACTGAGGAAGTAAATGATCATGTCATCAAAACTAATTTCAGCATTGTTTTTGAGTGGAAAAAAATATCATAGATATTGTTAATAAAAACAAAACATCTACTGACTGCGATGACATAGATATGAAAATAGTTAAAAAGGTAATATATGGGATTTCAAAACCACTTACACACATCTTTAACCGATCATTCCAACCCGGTCAATTCCCAAACAAAATGAAAACTGCAAAAGTCATACCCTTGTACAAAACAGGAGACAAACGCCACTACACAAATAACAGGCCTGTTTCTCAGCTCCAACAATTCTCCAAAATTCAAAACAAAAATGTAATGAAGGGTTGTGTTTAGTGTGGTCAGTGTATTGTAGTTATTCTTGTTTATCGTAATTTATTAATTATTTGTTTCTCATTTTACACAGGGAGTTGGGGAGTAGTTCAGAGCTGCCCCGAGGTGTACATCGCACGTCAGGAAAACTCCCTTGTCTAAGCACACTAGTTGGACTTGGGCGGACAACCAGCTGTAAATTTGGTTAGGGCGCCTTGATTGTTTGCCAGATTAGCTTTGTGTATTTTTGTCGGGAGAGTGCAGATTAAGGGTGTGGACATTGTTACAATTTATTTGCTTTGGTCCCGTCCAGCCTCCTCTTCTCCCAACCTATTATTTATACTGTGTGACAAATACAGCCCTTTGTTACATTGGTACATTTTTGTGTTGTGTGCTTACTTGTACCCACGACCCCAGACCTCTTTCGCTGACTACTGGTGGTCCTTGAGCCACCCATCACACGGTCTATTCTGACTCTTGATGATGACAAGAAAAGTATCGGTTGCCGTCTCCTTCAATCTTGCTCACATGGCTGTCGTCCAGTTGAGAAGTTTCCGACAGTCCCCCAGGTGTTCAATTGAATGACACCAGTGTGTAAATGAATAATAATTTAGTACTGTATTAAAGGGAATCAGACTTCAGTGTTAAACCAAAATGAGCATTATGTAATGTTGTAATGTAATTATGTAATGTAATTTATTTTAAGCAGGTGATGGAATGTTCGGTTTTAACCAGGATATAAAAATTGTTTACTCCTTCAAAGCAAAGATTGAGAATTTCCAGGCGAAGACTACATTTTCCAAGAAATGAAAAAGTCTAGAGCTTATTTTTTGGATGTATGATGTCTCACGGAATATTTGGCAAATTTAGTATAATAAAAACTGATACTACGCCAGCAAGAGCCCTTCATGTCAGGGTTAATAAAATCAACTCTTGGAGTCTGTTGGTTAAACGGGATGCCTGGTTTGTATTACACTGTGACTATTCTCCCTAAATTGAGCGTGAAATTGA
The DNA here is from genome assembly GCA_016801145.1 of Umbra pygmaea. NCBI lineage: Eukaryota > Metazoa > Chordata > Actinopteri > Esociformes > Umbridae > Umbra > Umbra pygmaea. The sequence goes on from JACXGM010001227.1 coordinate 48,449, forward strand.
TGATTTCTTCATGGTCTTCAAAGCCAAAGCATGCGTGTGTACTTTCTTTGTGTTTCCCTGTAAACAAATGCAGATGTTCTCCTTTGATAAGTAGCTGCTGTCTCAAGGTAACACAGACAGCATTAAATTGACATGTATTAGCTGATTTATCATTACATTGACCGGACACGATTGATTACTTAGCTGAGTGAAATTCAGTTAGCAAATGGAATTAATGTGTTTGAAGAAGCACAGAGATAATAGACATCAAATTTAAATTCTCGAAGCATTTAATCATTCTACTACAGATTATGTTTTAGTGTTTAGTGCATTTTATTGTATTTAGTCTATTTTATTTCAGAACTAGTTGAAAAATGTGGATGCTAAAATATCTTCTGAACTTGAAAGAGAACACTAGCATAAAAACATTCTGTATACACTAACAGGAAATATACTACAAAGTGTATTGCTGTTCATTTCAGTTCAGAATCACATTCATTCACGATTTCTACTATGGAATTGTTTCAGTTTGATAAATCTTTTCAAACTATGGTTAATAACTATTAAACTGTATATATAAAGCTATTATACTGTACATGCACATGGTTAAACAGATAGTTTTAAAATGAATTATGATTAAGGTTTTGAAGTATTTCCTAATTTGATGTATATAGGAAAGTTAAGTGTATTTATGTTTTCAATACAATCTTTTTAACCGCATATGGCATGTTTCTGAGCATCCATTGAGTCTAAATAAGCTGGGTAGGAGTTCTTAATTCAATCCTTTTAGTCCCAACAGTTAGTTGTGTGTCAAGAATACTTGACAACAGGCTACATATGCAGTGTTGAGGAATGTAACTTTGAAAATAACTAGCTACTTTACATAGTTACTACTCCAAAATAGTAACTAATTTAATGACACTAAAGCTAGACACACCAAACATCACATGTTAATAGCATTTTAAGCAAGCAACTTTAATTTGTTACTTTTTGAATATAGTAACTTAGTTATGCAACGCAGTTGTTATTTTGGAGTAGTAACTAAGTAAAGTAGCTAGTTACTTTTAAAGTTTTAAGAAAACTAGTTGAAACCTCCACACAAATGAATAATAATGCATTCAAAGAATTAGTTGTTATTATACAAATAATAAACATAATAGTCATACTTAAAGACCAAACGGATGATGGCAGTTTAACGATTTTAGGTACTGTACTCTTTAAAATGTTTTTGAAATATTCATTTATATATCTATCCAGGTTCTCTTTTGCAGCAACAAGCAACACAAAAACAGTAATACAATTATCTTCAAGGAAACGTCTAAAATGCCTTAAAGGCACCAGTTCCTCCAAATTAAAAGTACATTTTGAGCGACCTTGGTTTTATTCTGGACTGGCTCTCTCTTTTGATTAATATATAAAACATATTTCAAGAACATACTTTTTTAATCTCCGGATCATTGCTAAAATTAAAAACTTTCTATCGAGTAATGATTCAGAAAAATATATAAATGCTTTAGTTACTAGACTATTGCAATGCACTTCTTTCCGGCTACCCTGATCAGTAACTAAACAAACTTCAATTAATGCAGGACGCGCCTGCTAGAATTCTAACTAGTCACCCCAGGGCTAGCCTCTCTACACTGGCTGCCAGTAAATACTAGAGCAGATTTTAAGGCGTTGCTATTAACCTAAGAATCATTGTTCTCTCTGAACTGGTCCTGCCGTACTTACCCACACTTGCGCTACAGTCTCAAGATACAGGCCTCGTTATCGCATCTAGAATTAAAAAAAACTGTTGGCGGTTGGGCTTTCTCTTATAGAGCCCCATTACTCTGGAATGACCTGCCGATGCTTGTCAGAGGCGTAGACTCAGTCTCAATTTTTAAGCAATTACTAGACTTGTCTCTTTGGTAGTGTCTACATCTAAGCGTAGTCCGGGTTTCTAAAAAATGTGTTAGGGCTGTCTGGCAAGTGATATGGGACTGGGCCTGTGTGGCATCCTCTCATAAGCTTGCCTGACAGTCTTTTAAAAATGTTAAATATAATTTTTGCTAAAACACATGTTAGGGCTGGCAGGCTATGAGACAGGGGGCCTGTGTGGTAAGGAGGCCAGTTTGGTAACCCTTGTTTAGTTTGCCTGTCAGATTTAGTTGATTCTCTCACCATCCTCCTCCCTATCCTGGGGGCAAAATGCATTTCCGTCCTCTACACATGAACTGTTTCAAATCTTTTGAATGTTTTTAAAATTGCCCTGACAGTGGTCAGTGGTACAGTGATATGCAAAAGTTTAGGTACCCCTGCCAATTTCTATGATTTTCATTTATAAATAATTGGGTGTTTGGATCAGCAATTATATTTTGATCTATCAGATAACTGAAGGTGACAGTAATATTTCAGAAGAGATATTAGGTTTATTGGATGAACAGAAAATGTGCAATATGCATCCAAACGAAATTAGACAGGTGCATAAATTCAGGCACCCCAACAGAAATATCACATCAATATTTATTTGAGACTTATTTAGCAGAAATAACAGCCTCTAGACACTTCCTATAGCCTGTAATGAGTGTCTGGATTCTGTATGAATGTATTTTGGACCATTCCTCCTTGCAAAACATCTCTAGTTCAGTTAGGTTTGATAGTTGCCGAGCATGGACAGCGCACTTTAAATCATCCCACAGATTTTCAATGATATTCAGGTCTGGGGACTGGGATGGCCATTCCAGAACATTGTAGTTGTTTCTCTGCATAAACGCCAGAGTAGATTTTGAATATCCAGCTCCGGCGTAACTTCAACTTTGTGACTGATTCCTCTACATTATTTTCAAGTTTCTGCTGATATTGAATGGAATACATGTGACCCTCAACTGTTAACAAGATTCCCAGTACCGGCGCTGGCCACACAGCCCCACAGCCCCACAGCATGATGGAACCTCCACCAAATTTTGTGGGAAGCAAGTGTTTGTCCTTGAATGCTGTGTTCTTTTGCCACCATGCATAATGCCCCTTGTTATGACCAAATAACTCCATCTGTGTTTCATCAATCCACATCACCTTCTTCCAAAATGAAGCTTTGCCAACATGTGTGTTTGCATACCTCAAGTGACTCTGTTTGTGGTGTGTCTGCATAAAAGGGTTCTTCTGCATCACTCTCCCGTACAGCTTCTCCTTGTGCAAAGTGCGCTGAATTGTTGAAGGATGCACAGTGACACCATCTGCGGCAAGATGATGTTGTCAATCTTTGGAGGTGGTCTGTGGGTTGTTTTTGACCATTCCCACCAATTTTCGCCTTTTTTTTTACTTGCCCTGCCACTTCTGGCCTTAACAAGAACTGTGCCTGTGGTCTTCCATTTCCTCACTCTGTTCCTCATTGTGGACACTGACAGCTTAAATCTCTGCAATAGATTTTTGTAGCCTTCCCCTAAACCATAATGTTGAACAATCTTTGTTTTCCCTCAAGGAAGCAGTAGGCAGCCATTTACAGCGCCCGAGCACCAATTCCAGACCTAAGCCAGTTCTTTCGTCAGGAGCATTGACTGGAAACCTAACCTGCATGTTTTTGATGGTGGGGAAACTGGAGCACCCACGCAGACACGGAGAGAACATGCAAACTCCACACAGAAAGGTCCGGGATGACCGGGGTTCAAACGCAGAACCTTCTTGCTGTGAGGCCACAGTGCTATCCACTGCCCTTGATAGATCAAAATGAAGTTTCTGATCCAAATACCCGATTATTTACAAATCAATATCATGGAAAATGTCAGGGGTGCCTAAACCTTTGCATACGACTGTATTTTCAATAATATGTGGATCTTCTTGTACCCATTAAAGGTCCAATATGTAAAACAAACAGCCAGCGTTTAAAATGGGTACTGCAGTCCAAATTCAAAATACCTGAGAGTAGTCTCCCTCCGCCCCCTCCTCCCCAGAATCAAAACTAATGTGACAAACAAGATCAGCACAACCATGACAAGCGAACTGTGTTTTACTATGTCTCTGGTCATGCAACCGTTTTTTTTTTATTTTTTTTATTTAACCTTTATTTAACCAGGTAAGTTGACTAAGAACAATTTCTTATTTACAGCAACGACCTGGGAGCAATTAGGGTAAAGTGTCTTGCCCAAGGACACAACGACATTTTTGGCTCAGTCGGGAATCAAACTGGCAACCTTCTGACTACAAGTCTGACTCCCTACCCACTGAGCCATCTGCGCCCCCAGATTTTTGGGTTTTGAAACAAGCAGAGTTTTTTTAGGTTTTGTAGAATCTATCTGTTGATCTCGTTTGTTTGTTTGCTGCTTCCATGGCTGTAGCGCCCTTGGTTTGCGTTTTCACAGGTATGCCTGGCAAACCGGTCGGGCTGTCAAAATGGGCAGTTGATAACACACAGGCCAAAACATATATCCTGTCACGGAACGTACAAAAATACTGACATTACCATGGTTGTCAGAAAAGAAAATATTTCTGCTTAACATGTTTCCTGAATATCTGATGAGTTTATGTATGGCATCTGTGGATCCAATCGACAAAGGGAGTTTGACTGACAAAGGTTTACCAAAGTATTCATTAGTCCATATCAGGATATCCATTACAGACTCATGACAGTTTTTAAAACAGTGATATCTGAGGGATCAGAGATCACGCCTATTCAGAAGTGGTTTTCGTTCTTGCCCTTTACGCAACGAGATTTGACTGGATTCCTTTACTCTTTTAATTATATTGTGCACTGTAGAAGGTGAAATGCCCAAAATCCTACCGATTTTTCTTTGGGGAATGTTGTTCTTAAAGTTTTGGATTATTCACTGACAACTGCTGGCAGATTGGCGAGCCTCAACCCATCCTTGCTCTTGTAGGTCTTTTTGAAGGCTCCTTATATACTAAGATTACACAATTGACTCACTTGTTTAAAATCACCTACTTATTTCAACTTGTCACATCATTATTAGTTCTAATTTGCCCCTGTCCCAACTGTTTTGTAACGTGTTGCATGCATCAATTTTCAAAATAAAAGTTTACTAGTAAAAACTATGCAGTTGATAAGGTAAAAACATCAAATACCTTGTCTTTATAGTTTTTTTGTTTAAATACAAGTCAAAGTACATTTACAATTCACTCCTCTTTTGTTGTTATTAGCATTTTCCATACTATCCCAAGAGTTTTGGAATTGAGGTTGTATATTAATGTTGTAGAAATGTCTGGGACATGATCTCAGAACCTTCTGTTCCCTGTAGCATGGTGTTAAGCAGTAGTTAACTACAGTGTTGTGTTGATTAAATAAGTACAACATTGACTGGAGATCAAACCAGTAACTCTGATTCAGAGACTGACACTCTTCTGTTGAGCTAAGGCAGACTGTCAGCTGTGAATGAATTACAGTACAGGTCTACAACTTTGAAAGCACTTGTGTTAATGGACATTATGTCCATACAGTATGTCTTGTTATGTGCCAGTCAATGTCATTATGAATGTAGATCAGTGGTCCTCAAACCCTTCCATGGAGGGCCTAGTGTATGCAGGTTTTTGCTTTTACCTTGTACAAGCCTGATGGAGTAGCTCACTAATTGGTTAGTATCTCCCCTCGCCTGGCAGTCTAGGTCCAAATTATGCTCTAATTGAAGGGAAAGACCAAAAACCAGCATACACTAGGCCCTCCATGGAAGGGTTTGAGGACCACTGGTGTAGATCATCATGAGTTAAACATAGTTTTCCCCAAAAAAATGATCTGTGTTACCAATGGGTATTTTAACCGGCAACCTTTGGATTCAATTGGAGCAACAATAAAGACAAGCTATATTATACATGCTTTTGTTAAGCACATTTCAAGAGACTACACAATTACAGATATTATTTGATTCAATAGGGCTTTACATGCGCTAGTCAATGTAATTATAGAAATAACATGTTTGTCAACAGCAAAACACATTTTTTCATGGAAGTTTGGACCAAACAAACATTTTTTAGCAAGTGAAAACAACTGTACATACAACTGTAACATAATGTGAACAAATGCATGTACAGACAGAGACCATTCCCAATGTCTCCCCTCCAATTTCATTGGATGGTGACAATAAATAAATCCTGGTTATAGTGCACCCATAAAATAAATGGTCAAACTTTGTGCATGTGGACCGATGCAACATGTGGACCGATGCAACCAAAGTTAAGTAGTTTGGAAAGAACACAGACAACTGTTTGGTGACAGAATAGAGCACATCAACATCAAGATCTCATTCCAACTGTAAAGCATAGTTGAGGAGGCATCATGATTTGGGGCTGTTTTGTGCCTTAGGTTTTGGACAGCATGCTATTATCAGCGGAACATTGAACATTTTCCAGGAGAATGGTCAATAATTTCTCCTAAACAAAATCTACGACCAAATTATGTCAAATTCCAGATAATTCCAAAGGGTTCCCATATTTTTTCTTGCCACTGTATATAGGGAACAGGGTGCCACTTGGAACACAAGTAGAGACAGATGACCGACTAAGCCTTGTGAAGGTGCTGATCTCAGGAAATCAAGGAGCCGATATCACCAAATATGAGCTGCTGATGTTACGTATCAAACCGCTCTCCTTTTCCTTTGGGATAAAGGATGTGACAAGATGGAATCCCCATTGGTTAACAAGAGTTAACACTATGTGTGGGTGTTTGTGTGTGTCTAGCTACTGAATGTCCAAAATACAGAACACATACACAAACAGTCGGTTGACTAAGAGAACTGCTGTTTGACAGTGATGATAATGTGTTTTCTGGCATGCCTAATAAGCCGAATATTGTTGTTATGGTTGAGTCCCAGAGGGAGGTGCTAATTTTAGCAGCAGGCAGCTCCTTCGATTGTTACACGGTGCTGGCTTTTACAGAAAAGCTGCTTATGTACCAGGCTGTTGTGGTAAGCTTGGACAGCCAGATGTACTGTCGGTCAGAGGATGGTATACTGCTGATATTCAATCTCAGTCGTGTACAAAGGCTTGCTGTATGTGGGCTACAGATTGAGGACCTGCACACACAATAACAATGCAGTCTTAGGACCTAGTTACTCTTGGATGAGTAGCATAGATGTTTAGAAACTTGAGAATCAATACATATAATGACTCTCTAATATTGCATTTTTTATGTTTGTAAAAAAGTAATAAAAAACCTGTGTGTGAATATAAAAAGATTACAAGGTCTTGTGTGTAAGGTATTATGTTCAGGAAGTGTAATTACCATTGCCTTTCAGTCCCAGTTCTCATGCCTGTCTCCCTCTCTCTCTGTATCTTGCTTTCTATCACACGCTTCACCCCTTTCATATCCTCTCAGTTAAACACACACACACAAACTCTCAATTTCTCACACACTCCAATGCCCGATACTTGGAAAATCCTTATGTCAACTGAAGCGGAACAGCCTCTCTAGCTTTGTTATGCCTTGTCAGCTTCAGCTGTGTGTGTGAAGGACACTATTGAGAATAGCAACCTTGGGAGTACTGTTGTGTGTCTCAATGCCCAGTGCATAAATATCCTATTATCCTTTCCTAGACTATATCCTAAGGCTAGTCAAACGCTAATGACATTAATTTACATACATTTGACTATTCTACACTCTTTGCATTTTGTAATATTTTGGTATTGAACACACACTGTTGATTTATTATTCAATTGTAATATCAGTGCAATAAATAAGATGAATGCTATCCCTGCGTACTATCCTTTTATTTGAAAGAATGAAAACACAATTATCTCCATCTGTTTTAAATACCAAATTATTTGCATTAGTGGCCATAATATGTAATAAGTGTCTGCCCAGATGTTTCCAGATTTTCATGTACAACCTACAATTACTGGTAGTTACAATACAGTATATATATAGCTTTTATTCCAATAAATGGTCACTGATTAGGACATACATGTAAATCAGATGTTCTATGTTGTAATGGTGTGGGCACACCCCAAGAACCTATTGGTTGTCATGGTTTAGAGATTGACTGGAAGCAGCTCCACTTTAATACATTCTAATACAAGATTTTATTAAGCACAATAAATGTAAATACACTAGAAATCAGCTAAAGACCTAACATGAACAAAACTATAGAAGCATGAAACACTGGTGACAAAGAAAATGCTAAAGGGGAAACAGAGGATGTTAAATACACATATAGATTGGGGAAGGTAATCCAGATGTGTATAATTGACAAAACAAGTCTGGGAATGGTTAATAAAGAGCATGGGGGACAAGGCATGGAAGTTGTGACATCGGTGAGGGTGGATTCTGGAGAAAATACTCCTTTGTGCATGTCTTATCATTTCAGCACTAGGTAGTAGAACACAGGTGGACCACACATGTGAAGCTTGAGATTAAGCACCAGACAATTGAAACTGCATGACAGCCTTTGGTTAAACTTGCCCTTGCTGCAAACATCAATCTCACTGGTTCCAACTTATTTCAACCGTAAATCTCAGAATTTCTCCCAAATTACGTTCTCAGGAAACTATTTTGAAAACCTAAATTACGTTCTATGCCAACCTATTTAGGGTGTTTTTACGTTTGAACTACACGCTTTGTTATTAGGCTATATTTGTACTTGAATTACGCTGCTCCGGTACATTTCGTTTAGCGGATTTATGCGAGAACATTCCATACATTCCATAGCGTTCGAAATTATATTGCAACATTCACAGTTAAGGTTAGGTAGGAGGATACTAACGGTTAAGGTTAGGCATGAGGTTACTAACGGTTAAGGTTAGATATGACGTTACTGAGGTTAAGGTTAGAATTAAGGTTAGGGTTAACA